>CM070834.1:7215879-7271939 GCA_036326025.1 Chrosomus eos
ACATAAACTAATAATCTTAGAGATAGTTCAACCAAAAATGAAAACAATCCCATAATGTAATCACCCTCAAGCCATCCTATTGGTGTGTATGACTTTCTTCTTTCAGCCAAACACAATCAAGTTATATTAAAAATATAGTTTTTTAAGCCCAAAAAACCACATCCATCCATCATAAAAGTAATCCATACGTCTCCAGGGGTTAATAAAGGCCTGAAGCGAAGCCATGCGTTTTTGTAAGAAAAAATATGCTTATTTATAACTTAATAAACTACAGTCACTCAGAGGTCACACAGTTCCAGGAGAAGAGTGACCTCTGACCCGAAGTATGACGTAAGAGGAGCATAAGCTTAGCGCTTCAAACAATATAGAGCTGGGCAACAAACTCAAGCTACTCTTCTCTTATATCGAAACACTCTGACATTTCTCTTTAAAAAGTCTCATTTTAGACTTGTAATTTGTGACCGGTGTTTTGTTTTGCTCCGTGTGTGTTGTTCCCGAAAGCCAGACAATATATCAATATATAAATCATCAAGACCTGTCAATCTGAGCGATCAAACCAATGCAAGCGTGTTCCGGCTGGTCTCTACTCACTAGCAACCCAACACACCTGAGACACAGTTTCCATTGGTTGAACTTTCAAATGACATTGAGAAACACTGCGTCATGATCGCATGTCAACGTCAAAGTCAATCCGTATTGTCTTATATTGTGTTTTGGGCTCATTCGAGACCAGCTGCTCTGAAATTAAGATGTGATTTACTTTAGTTTACTAATGTTTCACAAAGCGCCCCAGCTTCCTATGTAAGAGGTTATGGTTAACGCTTAATCAATCTTCTTTAATTTAAACAACGTTCGATTATGGGAAAATGTAAATTGACATGCAAAGTTTCCATCATTTTTTGTGCAAAGTTCTAAGTTTCAAATAAAACGATGTGGATGGAAACAATGTTAGCAGATTTTATTGGGGATTTTAAAATATGTAATATTAATAAACGTTTTGGAGATTCTGTTCTGTATTCAAGTAGATAATAGAAAATAGCTTTGCTAAGATTTTATCAAGATGTCCACTGAAACCACTTGCCTGACAGGGAATTTGATAAAACCCATTCTTACATAAATATAGGCAAACTGAATTTAATGTGACCATACAAACTTTCGACAAAATTTAGGTTCAATGACTGTAATTTTCAAGCATCACGACAGTTTCTTTGCCAGCCTGCTAGTAGATGTAAGGACATATTTCTTGCATCAAACCACATTAACGGCAGAAGCCACGATAGGAAACACACAGAAACTTAATTAAAAGACAACAACAAAAAACATGCGGATAAACAGCAGAACACACAAATACTTCTGGTTGGTTTGATGAGCACAATATTAGCCAAGCAAAGATCTTAGTTTGATAGATTGCATGTTATTAAATAGATTTAAGTGATAATTAATGTGTAAATAATTGTTTAATGTTTACGCTTTCAAAAGAGTATTTACACACTACATGTTTCTAAGAAGAGTGACTCAGGGAAACTTTCCCAAGATGCCTTATTGCAAAACTGATTTGCACTTCACTGGATTCAAATTCTCACCCATTTGCTTTACAAGTCAGAAAATTCAAATCCTTCCACTTCTGCCGAGCGATTTGCTTGTGTTGTGTTGTGTTTGAGGGAGAGAAGATTTTACTAGCACAACCTGAACACCAACAAGAGTGAGACTCTCAAAACCCATCAAAAACAGCTTAAAATTCACTCTGACAAACACACAACACCAAGACCTCCTCACAATCTTTGCAAGTGTGGTTCATGCACCAATGCATACACAACTTTATTTTTTTTAAGTGCATCATCCTGTCAGAAAATACCCATCAGCCCTTTCACTAGAAGATCCAATGGAAACGTCTTGAATCAATTCGAGCCCTTGGCACGTTTACAACCTTTCTTAGACAAATATTATCCCTTATTATGCACTAAACTGAATTTATACCGATGAGTGACTGTTAACGGGGAAACCGCGGGGATTCATTTGATTAAGATTAAGACGTCGTTCTTTAAATAACCGTGCACTGAAATGCTTTGAGAAAAGTGTTCGATTTGAAAACAATAAGTGTGCTCAGAAAAAAAGTGACGTAAAGAGGCGAGCAGAAATACAAAACGTCAAAGAATAGATATTGGAAGTATATATCATCAAGGATTCACTGTTTATATGCCAGAGTTATTCAGAATATATAATATTTTTAGAGGCTTCAATGTTTTAAAACAGACAAAACAATATAGATCGGTTATAGGCCATAACATATATAATAATAATCCTAATGTCTATATTAAATGGTCTTTGCTGACAGATTAGTAGATTTGGCTATGATTATTTACACTCTGACATCTTTGCAATTTTAGAGAATCCACAAGTGAATTATTAGCTCTTCCTTGGGTCAGTTCTGAGACGTTTACCAACGGCAATATAATGTACCATGTAGAACATTTTTGAGTGAAAAAGCATGCCAAATTAATATCTAATTTTAGCAATTTGGCAACTAAACTATCGTTCCCCTTGTTTCACTGTAAAAAATGACTTGCGATTAACTTAAAATTTAGCGTTTTTTGTTGAGATAACTCAAATAAAGTTAAGTTATCTCATAAAACTATAAACTTAAAATTAAGGCAGCATGAACACTTGCGTTTTAAGTTGAAACAACATTTATTCTAATATTGAATTTTAAGTTGTGATAACTATTTGCAATTTTTTACAGTGTTGTGTCATTAGCATAAATCATTTAAAAATCCATATCAGTTGGCCACTAAATTAGATATCAGGTGCCCTCAGGAAAAACTATTAAGTAAAACAGGAGAAAGAGAACAATAATAAGTCATGTCAACTCATGTTTTTATTACTCATCAAAAATAATTACAGCAATTAAAATTCTTTGGTAAGCTCTATGAGATTCAACTCTGTTACCTTTTTTATATCATTTAAGTTGACTTGCGAAGCTAATTTGATTACACTTAAGGCAGCAACTAAACTTAAGTTGAAATAGGTGGACATCTTTTACAGTGTTATAAATCAGAAATTGACTGGAAAATGACCAACACAACCTTTTTTTCTCTCTTTGCAATAACAATATGATCCGGTACATGCATGATGAAAGTAAACTGGTCAATTTTGATTCCACGCTTACTTTAAACATAGAAACAGAAATCTTTCCTCTTCTTCCACAAAAGCCCATTGTTTAGCAACACTTTACAGAGGTGAACTTTTCCCACGTATCCCAATTGAGTCGTGTTACACTCCACTACATGTGTTTGGCCTCTGCTAGAGCACTATGGTAACAGTATCCTCCATTAGAGAAAGACGAGAGCAGAAACGGGAGACGGTGGAGGTGTGTGAGGAAGGATAGGGGTCTTCCGGGACTGATGCCCCATGCATTAACCATGCACTTGATGTTTGAGTCACAACTAACTAAACTCTGTGTGAAGTGGTTTCAATGATGCATTTAACCTACGAATGAACTACACGCAATTCAAGAATCGCACTTGATGATGTCATTTATTTAACGCTGGTCTGCATCTATAGAGTTCAACAGTCAGGTCACGCAAAACTCATTCAATTTCTCCACAAGGAAATTGATTTTGAACTATAACTTAAATAACTTTAAAGACAGCCTTACTTTGAGCTATGAGGTTGTTAATTGATGGTCAGAGAGCATTATTTAAAGCCCCCCTTAAAAAATGTCAGTTTTTTAGCTTTTAGTATGAATTTGTAAGCCTTAAGATTATGAATAAGCTGGTATGTTCCAAAACAATAACAAAATTCACATTTAAGAGATAAGCATTCAAAACTTACAGTCCCTCACTAAAATGGATCACAGATTTTTATTTTATAACTGCGGACTTTAGCTTCTCATCACATATTCTGTCCAATCAAATGCTCTCTATAATCTAAAGCGTCCCGCCCCATATGCTATAAACACCACCTGGCCAAAGCGACCTATCAGGGTCAATATGGGTTAGAGATGTGTGTTCGGTTTCTTCGAGTTCGAGTTTTATTCCTTTTTCCAACTGTACTTTGGTTAAGAATGAAATGGCTAGAATTTATTTCACACCTCTACTATTGAATCCAACATATTATCAGCGCTCGGATTCGCTTCCATGGTCTGTGAAGTAAACTAAACGCTATTGGCTATTTGAAAAGGGGGAGGAGCCATTTAGCTTCCACCTTAGCTTCCTGTTTCAGTGGAAATTACACCAACGCATCATACAAAGCTGCCACTTCGGTGGGCCTTTAAGCTTATTTTTAAAATAATCATGTTTAACTGTTGAAAAACTACATTACCCATGATGCTGTACAGAAAATTCCACCAATCAGAGAGGCAAAACAAGCAACAAGATCCGCCCACTCTCACGAATGACGTAATCGAGTCGCTCTCAAAATACTGAAATGTTTGTACATATGCATATTTTGCAAAAAACTATAAAACTATATTTCTCTGTCGTTTTTAATTCGATTATGTCGTTCGCAGTGCTTCATGGGATTGTAGTTCTTTCCCTCACTAAAGCCGTTAAGTTCACAGTATTTGTCTTTTTGTCCGATTTTCAAATACTTTTTGGCTTCAAATCAAAGTTTGTTGTGATTTCAACTCGTGGTTCATGGCTTATAACTCTTTCACAGAGACGATTTTAAAATCCCTATGGGAAAAATTAATGAAAAAAAAAAAAACACTTCCAGTGCTGATTTGGATTTATGAATGAACCACTCGTTTTGAAATCCTCTGACATTTGTTACAACATTACAATGCTCAAGATAACTTTCATTAACTCTACAATATCCACTTCACCAGCTAATTACTCTTCGACAGCGATGCCACAGAAATATACAGAGCTACCGTTAAAAACAGAAGTTTAAAGACACATTTTTAAAGATGGCTGCGCTTGTTTCTCTGGTGCATAAGGTCTATACGCACTACTACAGTCGCCAAATAACCCATTACAGGGAGATCCGACATGAAGCCGAGGGGTCTCCTATCACCCTAAAGCGAGATTTATCAATAATAACTGCTGTATTATCCTACTTATTAAACAACTACTTACCAATTACACATATAAAAGCACAGAAATATGTATCTAAGATTATTACTACCTTTAAACTTCTGCTAGGAAAAAAATAGTCCATTACAACACAAAACAATCAATCTATCAACAAGATGAACACACAATTAAGTTTAGAAATCATTATACAAAAATATTTAAATCATAACCAACCATTAAGTATTTTATGTAAACTATTTTTCAAGTTAGCTAAAACCATTAACATTTCAGTAGTTGATATAATATATAAATGTTCACTGAAATCAAATAAAATATAAAACACATTTCAACATCTCATTTTCATTTAATTTAACTTGATGTACTAAAATAACAAACTGAAATACAAATTAATAAAACTAGTCATATTTCAAAAAGATCTAATAACAATGACAAAACATCAATTAAATATCAACTAAAACAGAATATATATACTTGATAATAATATAACACAACTATTGTGTTTTGCATCTTTTCTACCATTTATTAACGGTTTTGATTTTAGATTTTACTTGAAGCATGTAAAGTTAGAGTTATTCTATGAAAAGTGTCTTTCTATTCAACTTTTTATACACCATTATATGGGCTAATGTAACAATTAAAATAACATATAATCAAATAACATTTATTTATTGTATAATAACATTAAATTAAGCCTATACATATTACATGCTGTAATAATATCAGCATCATACTGGTTATCAGCCATAAAAATATGGCATATAATATTATATCAGCCAATGTCTACATCAGTGCATCTCTAATACAATCACTACCATGATCATTTTAAGAGTCAACATACAGAAAATGTGAAAGCTACTAATATATTTACCAATTTACCAATACCATTTCCAAAACTAAAGCATGTAATAAATGCTCAGATTGTAATTCAAAGAGAAAGCAACAGAAACTGCACCCACTCCATTTCACAATGTTTGCAGTGCTTCTGAACACAGAAGAAACCAGTTCTGTGAGGCAGATAAACTTAACCCAATATCAGCAACATAATGGACATTTCAAAAGAGCCGCAATCGAGTCAAAACATGTCCAGTCATTCTCACAGTACATTCATTCATCAGAGAGAAGAAACCCCCCAGACAGAGATGATTTACACCCACCGTTCATTCAGGACGACTCTCTCGCTTGTATTCAATAGACTCAAACTGACACTCCCTATGGATTTAACAATCAATTTCCTTGTCTTTTCCAGAATTTTGCAATGGCTTTTCATAAATATATTTAGAGAGATTGCATTCACAATACGCTATAAGGAAATATATACGATTTTATTCATTTCCATGATCTTTCTAGGCCAATTTTAAAATGTCCAAGACAGTAAAAACTCTGGTAATAAGAATCTGTAACTAGTAATATTACTGCAAACTGTATTTCATGTGCACCATTTTATTTATTATAGTCAATTTGGTCTCATTTTAAACATTAGTGGGGCCTATGTTTTAATTGACACTAATTTAGATGAGCTCTACACTACAACACTTGCTCATCTGACTTGACATGAACACATGACGGAAAGATTGCCTTACAGAAACACATGAAATTAAATCTTCTATAATGAAAGACACAGACCGTTTTTCGAGATAAACAAGAGATCAGATTTCTGACTACAGGACAGTTTGTGGTCTTATTGGTTACTGGGGTCTAAAAGAGCCAAGCACAAACAAATCATAAGATAATTTTGATTTGAATGTGTACAATTGCATGTAAAATGAATTGCTAGACCAAACAAAAGTAATGTTTTGACAAAAGTATGTTCGACAAGTCATTTTGTGCATATAGAATCATACGACTATACTTTTAGTGCACGAATGTCAAACAAAAACTGATGTTTTGCTTATAATCAGTTCTCATATGCATAAAAAATATATATTATCAACTGATATTTCACTCAGAACAATTAACTACACTGTAACAAATAAAAAATTCACGACCCATCACAACATTTTTTCCTTTGTCTTAATCAACTTAATATATGTGGTTCAGATAACATAATATTTTGAGTTTCTGTTGATTAAACAACTCCCCTTCATTGTGTTAACTCGATTTCTTTTATTTCAATGAACTTAACATTTACAGCATAACATAACCACCAATAATTTTTACAGTGATGTTCAAACTCTAAAATAAAGCTTACGAGAACCTATGATATATATATGATGCCAATGTTGATCAAGAACATGAAACATCAAGAACTTTTTTCACCTCCGAAGAACCGCAACAGATTACCACAAGCGTTTCTTTACTAAAACTAAGATACACAAGAAGACCATGAGAGTTTAAACACATGTTCTAAGCATAAACTTGAATAAATCTTTACAAACACGCAGAGTTTCTGCTGTCGTGCATCTAAACACATACACACACAGGTAGAGGAACTCAGGTGGGACACACCCTCAAAACACCGTTTACAAGAACACAAACGCCTTAAAAGAGTATTAAAAAACTCAAAGATGACTTACCTATCTCAACTCGACGTGTGTGAATCCTCTGAAGGTGTTTGGTGTGTTTTATTGCTCCATGTTCGCTCCGTGTCAGTGTGTGTGAGCTGCTGTGTGTGTGTGTGTGTGTGTGTCCTCAATCAAACTGGAAAAACTGGTCGGACGAGGAGAAGCTTTACTCCTACAAACCCATTCTACACACACTAGGATGATGGATGGAGGCTTGCTTTCTTTTCTTTTTTCTCTCCCCTTTTCCTTTTTGAAACGACACACTCCAAGACTGCAACTCATTCCTCGGTGATCACGTGATCGCGCAGGTAAGCAAGGTGTGACTATTTTACAGTCAAATTATGCGGGGAAATTTCTCCTTTTGCTGTAGTCATTATTTCTGTGTCCTGGTATCGATAGATATATCACATAAATAGGGATTTATCATAATATAAAATAATAATTTCAATGCCTATAGGCTACAATATTTTAATGCGCTATATAGATATATAGGCTATAGATATAGATAATAATTTCTAATCAGTTTTAAAATCTTCCCAACCTTAAGTGGGTTTAAAACCTGAATAAATATAAATTAAATGTAAAGGTAAAACTTGGCTGTTTTGATCTAAATACACGTTTATAGATAAGAAAAATATAATAATTATTTTAATAGCCTAATATAATTTCTAATTAGTTTAAAAATGTCTGTTCTCGACTTTGGGAGGAAAAACCTGTAAATCTATCGCCCTCTACTGAGAGAAAAAAAGTATTTTATGTGTTTTAGTCCTGACGGATTATTTAGCGGCCGGTCAGCATGATGAGTCTAAATAATTATTTAGTTTTAACTCTTTACTGTGTATTTTTCAAGTCAATGGCTATTAAAATCTATCAATGATGATAGTAGGCCTATTCGTAGATAAAAACATCACGTGACACTGTCACTTTTCTCAACGCTGGTCTGGCTGATTCCATCAGGTGTAATTTACTTTAATTTAAAATATAATCATCTTAATTTTAATATTTGAGTTAATATATTTAAACGATTACAAGTTTTATTGTGGAATAAGACAAAAAGACAAAAACCCGTCCTCAAGACTGCTTTCTGAACCATCGAAACCGCGCGCGCGCCCTCTGGAGGTTGAAACCGGTTGAAACCTCTCTTTCACGAAACTGTGATTAACGGTACAATCTTTTTTTTTTTTTACCTTATTTCATAATTTTTTTTATGGATTTTAATATTTAAGGTGTTTAAAGTGTATGTCAAATTCCAATATACAGAAAATAATTAGGAAACATTGAACATTAGATGATTGTGCAACAGCGTTTATAATATGCCTATCGTATTTGGATATAAATATGTAAGTTTCTGGACTCTCAAAGAAGATTTTGGAGCTTTGCGTAACATTAAGTCAGGTCTTTAGTGTTTATGATTACATGTGCTATGATTTTTTGAGTGTATTGCATAAATACTGAGAGAACAATATATGGGTAAAGCTTTTAATTGATCGTCCAGGATGGGCAGGAGTCATTACAATATTTATTACTGATAATAACAAGTTTGATTTGTTATAATGATGTGATTATTTCAAGAGAAATGTGAAGTCAACAAGTTCAGAAGAAAATGCGATATCCACATTTCACCAAAAGCAAAAGAGATGCAATTTTAAGATTGAAAATATTCCCCCTTCTGCACGTTTTCTTATGACTTATACAAAATTTTATAAATGATGTTACGGATTTAAATATGGATAAATAAAAAGCAAGTTTATTAATGTGTACATATTTAAAACTGCCTAATCACCTGAATCTTTTATTTATTTGAGCCTATTTACTATTAACAACTGTTTTAATAACATTGATAGTTACAGAACTTATTGAAAAATGTATGCATCATTTTATTTTTCTCTTTTATACGACTTCCAAAAATCTGAACATGAATAATCAAATATTTTAAATATATACAAATATTACTGAAGATATCCAAGAAGTGCATTAGTCGTGCAAAATAAGTGAAAATCATGAGACACATGGGTTATGTTGTAGTTGTTTTTTATTTTATTTTTGTGTTAATACAATAAATATACAAAACTCAAACTACTCAACATGCGACTAAGGGAGCGAGACAGGAGTGCATTTGTACAGTACAGTGAAGTTCAGGACGACAGGCCACCGTTCCTTTAGTTATACAAAATATACAAATATCCCTCGAGTCTGTTTTAAATAATGTCAGAGTAGCAGTAGTACAACACGTGATGGGTTTTCTTCAATTCATCTCACGTATCAGTGTTTCAACTAAGTTAGCTAACATCACTAGTTTAAAAAAGACAGCTTAAAGCCACGATCCATTGCATCATCACACACAAGAGGTCACGTCGCTCCCAACAGATTCTTGTGGTTTTTTTCCGGTTTTAAATGAAAGCATTTCAAAACAAACCAAAATAGAGGAACATTCAGGTGCCATTTGTTGAAATTTATTTATAAAAGGAAGAACGACTTGCAGTAACTTGCACATACTCGGAGAACCGTACATGAGTGAAAAAAAGATTCAAATATGACACACACTCAATAAGATTTTAAACAAAATATGGAACATATTGAAGAGAGAGAAAAAAAGGAATAGTTCACCCATCAATCATTTTCGGCGGACTATTCCTTTATAAGTTATAAATTATTAAGCAAAATGTGTCGGACTTCAAACCAAGGCGGATGCAAACTCAATACTGAAAACAGGTGATGAACACAGTTTGTTCTCACACACACACACACACACACACACACAGAGTGTTGCTGAATAGTTAAGATCAAGATTAATTTGCATCTTGATGCATTTCCCATAATCACAAAACTTGGCTGTCTCTGGGTGACAGCAACCAAGGCTACAAGGTTCTTTGCTCCAGTCGATAAAAAAGAAAAGAAAAAGAGGGAAAAAAACTACGCAGACAAAATGACGGCATGATTCAGAACAACGATTAAGGATCCAACCTCGGGATGGCCCAGCACGGCACAGTCTTACACACATCTGCAGGATAAATGTGACGTTAGTGATATGCGGTTTGGGGGCGTGATTTAAAATTGTGATTTTAAAAGTGTTTTTTTTTTCCAGTTTATCCCAAATGCATGTTAGACTGGGAGAGATGATGATCCTCGGCCCGGCAAGCTTCCCATGCATGTGCAGGAACGTATCCTGAGTGGTTCACGCTTTTAAGAATTAGTTTCCATTCCAAAACAACTCTATTAGAAAGAAAAAGAAACCAGAAAGCCTCAGAATCATTCATGTGTTTAAAATCAGTCAATACTTTATGTCATCATACAGGTTTGTTTATATATATATTTATATATTTACAGGAGAAGAGACCCTCTGAGTTGCGTGTGGAGCGTTTACGGTCACATCTGATGAGCGTCTTCATGTACGGGTGGCTCGTTTGCAGGATTAGTTGGGAGAATCTCGCTAAGAAAAGGTCATATTATACCCCGAAATCCAAAGTAAAGAGAAAAAAAGTTTGCATAAACAGCATTTGCATCATTTCCGTGACATTTGTTTGTTTTTTTGCATTTTTGTAATGCAAAGAAATGGGTATTTAAATGCTTAATTGTCCCCTTTAAATGGACGTAATTGATTTTGAGATTAATTGTGACCTGGACTTGCATGACTGTGTGAGCGCGCTCATTTTACGACGCGGAGATGATCGGTAAGACAGAGCTGCGAGGGCATAATCATTCTTTTTTTTCCTTGATCCCATAAAAGGACATTTGATGACATCACTTCCTGTTGTTTAACAGGGACAAACACCCAACAAAGATGTGAACATATAAAGTGACTTTTTAGGCGGTTTACACACACGCTCGAGAGCAGACAGGTGCTCCGCACACACACACACACACTCCAGCTAAAGAACAGGAGAGGAGGAGAGGGGCTGTGGGCGGGGCCTCAGTCAGTCACAGGAGTGCATTAAGTCAATGAGAGTGGGTGTGGTCTTGAGCAGCCAGTTAGAGCTGATGAATGGCTGTAAGGACATTAGGAGGAATAAGGAGGGCGGGGTCGGAGTATCACGGATGGACTCGGAGATCTCTGAACCAATCAGATCTGCTCTTTGAAGGCTCCCCGGGCTGCATTGGAGGCGGCGTTAGCGGCGGCGGTCTGAACCGTCTTGTTGGCCATGACGCCGGTGGCGAACTCTTGCTGCGCCTTCTCGAAACTGGCGCCGGTGGTTCGGTACATCCCATGGACCTGCACATAAACACACATACGTTTGATTCTACTGTACATAACCTCTGCTATATGTATGCACTTAAAACTACTAACCTGGTTAAAATTCAATAACAGGAAAAATTAAGGACTAAACTGAAAATTACAAATCCTTCAATCTGAAAGATTTTCATTGTGGTTATGGTTTAGTGTTATGTTATTATCTTTATTATCTTTTATTATTATATTATTTATTCTATTCTATTATATAATTTTACATTATATTTTCAGGTTTCATTTTAATTTGCATTTCAATTTAACATTTTTAATTAGATTTTATTTGTATGTTTTTCAGTATTTATTTTAATATGTACTTTACTTAATTTTTATTAAGTTTTTATTGTTTATATTATTTTTATTTTCTTAAAGCTTTTATTTTTATATCTTTAATTTATTTAGTTTTAGTAATTTTATTTTTTCAATTTAACTTATTTATTTTATTTAGCAATTTTAGTACTTCAACTCAAACTTATTTTATTTAGGTAAATTTTTTTAATGTAGTTAACAATAACACTGTTATGATTCATGTCCAAGTGGGTGCATGCAAATATTATATTTATACGATATGAGTTTTGTGTGAAGCACCTTTTTAAACATGATGAGAGACATGACAGCCGACGCGGTGAAGAGGGCAGCAATCAGGATCATGATGATGCCGACGGGAATACTCGTGTTCAGACCGGTCAGCGCAGAGATCCAGCCACTACAAACACACACACACACACGATCAGTCATCATATCACATTGTTTATGATGTAACAATGTAAAGATAGTAACATCAGTCTGTCTGAAATAAAAAATTAATGAAGATCAATATTTGCCAATTTTCAAAGGCAATTTTCCCTTTATGGGGGGGCATTTTTGTTTTCTACACATAAAAATCAGCACACTTCACCTGAACAACTTAAATGACATAAATTAGCAATGTGAAGAATTATGATTCTTACCTAAAATTTTTAATTCAAATGTAGCTGTAAATAATCCACAAAATACATAAATACAATAAAAACCCTGTTATGGTTGAATAATAATTATTCAGTCACTATGTTTATCCATTTACTGTTTGAAGTTTTAAAACTCAAATTCTTTAGCGTTTTCAGAGCAGAGAGAGAATATATATTCCGTGTGTGTGTGTGTGTGTGTGTGTGTGTGTGTGTGTGTGTTTTCTCACCTGGCTCCCCAACCTGCAATGCCAATGGCTTGCAGCACATGGACACCAAACTGGCAGATATAGACGAAGAAGAACACAAAGAACCTAAAAGAGCTGTCACTCCTTCAGAGAGAAAGAAAGAAAACGGTTATAATCTCAACTCTCCACAAATGTACAGTGTGTGTGTGTGTGTGTGTGTGTGTGTGTGTGTGTGTGTGTGTGTGTGTGTGTGTGTGTGTGTGTGTGTGCGTGTGTGTGTGTGTGTGTACCTGAACGCTCCATACAGGGGTCTGTACCAGCAGACAAATGAACAGGGTGTAAACAGCATGAACCAAAGCATAGCCAGACCAAAATCCACTCCCCTCGACGCATCTACACAGAACCACGACAAACAGCCAAATATATTTGCAAACAGCGTCCCCGTGTGGACTGCAAGAGAGTAACATGAGAGAAGAGACCATGTGTTATTTTTATAGAACATGATGTGGTGGAAAAAATTGACTATAAAGCTCTGCTTGCACAATACTGTTGAATCTTTGCAATTATTTACCGAGACTAAAGTGTAAAAAACTAAAATACATAATGATTGTTAAACAACCATAAAGGGTTAGTTCACCCAAAAATGAAAATGATCCCGTAATGTACTCACCCTCCGCCATCCTAGGTGTGTATGACTTTCTTCTTTCAGTCAAACACAATCTGAGATATATTAAAACATATCCTGGCTCTTCCAAGCTTATAAGGGGCTTTATATATTTAATATAACTCTGATTGTGTTTGACTGAAAAAGGAAAGTTATATAAACCTATAGGATGGTTTGAGGGGGGATACATTATGGGATAATTTTCATTTGTGGGTGAACTAACTCTTTAATGCTTTAAATAAAATAAAAACTTAAACATTCATAATTTGTATGAATGTTTTTATCAAGAACCTGTTAATAATTAAAGTGGTCTAAACATTCACCATCTCGGTAATATTAACAGAATCATTGAAAACCCTCTTCAAACTCACTCAGAAGTTGCTCCATTAATAGTGGAGTTCAAAACCCAGACTGTTTAATCATTTATATAATCTAAAGCAGAGCCAGAGTGTATTCACAAGCCATCATTCACAGGCAATCCTCCAGCTGGAATAACTGCACATCAATACCAATCACACACACACACAAAGAGCTTTTTGTTGTTATTGTAACAACAGGTTAGTGAAAACCGCAGCACGACCTTCAGAAAATGTTGACGGTATACCTCAAGAGATCAAACTTAACATTTATCTAGCTATTTTATTTTGTATTTACTTTATATGAGGTTTGCATATTGAGAAAACTGAATGAGATTATAGGTAACACTTAAGCTCATGGTAATTATATTCAGCAAGGACGCATTAAAATCATTAAAAGTGACACTATAGACATTAATATGGTGTTCTTTTGAACTTTCTATTCAACAAAGAATCCTTAAAAAGTTTCCACATAAATATCAAGCAGTTTTCAACATTAATAATGATAATCAGAAATGTTTCTTGAGCAGCAAATCCTCATATTATATGATTTCTGAAGGATCATGTGACACTGAAGACTAGAGTAATGATGCTGAAAAGCTTTGATCACAGGAATAAATTGTATTTCAACATATATTAACATAGAAACGTTATTTTAACTAGTAATATATTTCACAATTTTAGTTTATACTGTATTTTGGATCAAACAAATGCAGTATTGGTGAGCAGAAACTTTAAATAAAAAAAAAAAACGACGCCAAACTTTTGAATGCAAGTGTATATATTGCTCATTGTTAGTTCATGTTAGCTAATAATAACAAATCAGACCTTATTGTAAAGTTTAATTAGATTATTTCTTACAAATTATGTCACTTTGTGGTTATCACAATTATAAAGAATGATTCATTGATTTTAATAGAAAATATGCAGAATATAAATTCAACAAATTGTTCAATTATGACAAATGACGGTAATTAAAGCTACACTGTGTGATTTTTCCCACATCTAGCGGTGAAAAGGTATATGACCATCCAGTGAATATTAGTTTCTGTCCACATATATTTTTGAAAGAACTAAGTGTTTTAGCTAAGAATAAACTAAAAAAGTTACACAGTGTAGCTTTAAATGGTGGTATACACAGTGGAGAAGGTCAATGCTTCTGAGGTGAGAACACGAGATTGCCTTTACTGCTGCTGCTAAAAAAATACAATTATGAACATAATGGGAGTGCGATTATTTCTATTCATGCAAAATGCTTTTAAATTGAGTCACAGAGTCCGTCTACAACTGCAGTTTTGGTGTGGAAAGTTGTGGAGTGAGAAAATACCTTCAACAGTTCGTTTACCTGCACAAATAACTCAGGTTTCTCTCTGTTTCTGCCCAAATTCCTACACAACAAAGTCAGGCCAAATTTAAAGTTCAGTCTGATGACACTAGTCACATGATACCTCAAATCACATGATGCACGGCCCCTCCCCTGCATGTCTAATACCATGTGTGACTGATCTCATCCAGTATGAAACTCATCAAATAGAAGTCAATTACCTCAATAGTTTCTGAGGGAGACACAAACGGTTCATTTAATTTCTCTATCTCTAAAGCCTCTACACTATTATTACATACACCTACAAACTTCCCAAACAGAGCAGATGTGTACTCATCACAATTATGAGTACTTATTCTACACTTTTGTAGCACTTATTTTAAAACGATTTTAGCACTAAATGAATATTTTCCACCTTTTGCCTGACCTATATAATTAACCAGGCTTTTACTGTACCATTAAGAGTCCTCCTGCATATGTAAATGGCCTCTGTTGTCTAGCCTTAATAGGCAGTATGTTTGGTTTCAGTTTGGCAGCTTTTTTTGGACTGCTGGCATTATGGGATTGGTCGAGGGATACTCACACATCCAGAGATAGTACATGATCTTGACGGTTTTCTGGAACTCCACGGGTATGTCCACCGATATGTCATGATAGAAACACTGACCCACTGGAAACTTCTCTGGAAGAGGCGGCCAGTTGTTTTTCCTCCCTTAGAAACAAGAAAAAGCTATTTAAAATTGAGGTAGATGATGCAACATGAGCATGAGTTAACTGGGGTACAGATTTAACAGAATGGTAATGTAACTTATTAATCTGCTGACTTCTATGCAGTTTTGGTCATAATAAGTCAATCTAGTTCAGTTCTCTTGGTTCTTTTGTTCCAGATCAAAAAAGAAAATGATTTAGGATGGTTAGCTTAGCATTCTCACTGCCAGTTTTATGACCGAACCTAAAGACACAAAACAAACAAACAAAATTAATAGCTTTTATGATGTTTATTTTGCGTCAGGACTTGCCAAACATCTAAAATAATGCTGTGAGCTGGGCTAAATGTGCTCATTGTATGTCCGTACATATGATGGTCATTTTATCCACTGAGAATTCGTGTAGAGCTTATTAAATGTGTAAAGGAGTCAAAATAGCACCAGGAATTCCTCCACTACACACACACACAAAGAAAGATCTGATGCAAGGAGACAGTGTTTCCGACACCTGTACCGATCGGTGATGGACAATGTAGCTCCTATAGTGAGAAGAACCAAGTATGCTTGAGCATTCGGTCCTTTTTAGGGTTGCATCTTGTGACATCACGTCCTGTTTTTGGTTTGTTTAGATGTCTTTGGTTGCATTCATATTTCAGTCAGATCACCCCAGACTTGGTTTGGATGTGGACCGAGACTTATATTTTCAGGGGTCTGTCTTCACATATATTTAAATAAACCGCACTAGTAATAGAGCAATTGCACGAGTTTTTTTTTTTACCCAGATTAAACCTACCATGTGTGAACACACACTGAGTCACTGAGTCAGATTTTATGCTGAATTCTGAATATATATATTTAACCTGCCCCATATGTTGCTTAAAATAGAACAGTGATGGCAAAGCTGAATTTGCAACTCAAGAAACATTTGAATAACACTTTACTTAAAGCCTTTATGTATACTGCATAGTGGTGTCAACAATAATCGATTCGGCAATGCATCGCAATGCGGGAAATGCACAATTCAGCATCGATGCGGCAAAGTGCCATAATCGATTATTTCACTGTTTATTTTCTGGCCTTGGACAATAAAGTTTTGAAATTTCAATTACTTCCAGGCGCATAATAACAACAATAAAGATGGCTGAGGTGGAGGGAGATGACCGCGTTTGAAAATGCCATATTCAATACCCTGTACCAATCAATTTTATTTTATTTAATGACATTGATGTCAAAGATACAGGAGTTATAATAGCAGCCAATAAAATATGTTGTTCAATATGCTTGTATTGCCTCATGACTGATGAAAAATGTGCCTTGTGTGCAGTAGAATTTTGATGCATCGCAATGCATCGTAGAATCGAATTGAATCGAATCGTTACCTGGTGAATCGTAATCGAATCGAATTGTGAGGGCAGTGCCAATGCACACCCCTAATACTGCATTATATAAAAAAGCATTAATTATACCTTGTAACGCACCTTTTAATGCATTGTATGATCTCATCAATAATTTTAACTAGGGATGCAAAATGAAAATTCTTGGCCGAAACCGAAAACCGAAAAGGAGGAAACCAAGGCCGAAAACCGAAACACCGAAAGAAATTATGCCAATTATTAGTAGGCCTACCATTGCATTTATGGCTATGACTGTGTACTAACTTTACTAAAATCAAGGCATTACATTTGCATAAATTAATATTAAAGTTTCAAAGAATAAATCAATTACAAAGTATCCAAATATTTATTTAGCAAATTGCAAAAATGCACAGTATAAAATAAAATTCAGACTAAAATGGTAACTTGACCCCACTCATGTGTAAATTAAATAATAATGTACAGGCCTACTGGCCTGCAGAAAGGTTTGAAAATTAAATGTTCTCTCAAAGTGCATTTAGGTTCGCCACACGTTGATTTTTCTATTTTTTTTTTACTAA
Organism: Chrosomus eos; assembly: GCA_036326025.1. Classification (NCBI taxonomy): domain Eukaryota; kingdom Metazoa; phylum Chordata; class Actinopteri; order Cypriniformes; family Leuciscidae; genus Chrosomus; species Chrosomus eos. The sequence continues at coordinate 7,233,755 of CM070834.1, forward strand.
GCCTATTTAAAATCGTATTTGATTGCAGAGCGCCGTAGCGCTCTCTCTCTCTCTCTCTCTCTCTCTCTCTCTCTCTCTCTCTCTCTCTCTCTCTCTCTCTTGTACCTCTCGCACGCGCTCTCTCTCTCTCTCTCGCGCACTCTCTCTCTCCGTACCTCTTGCGCGCGCTCTCTCTCTCTCGCTCTCCACCCTCTCGCACACGCGCTCTCTCTCTCGCGCGCGCTCTCTCTCTCTCTCTCTCTGGGCCGTGTTCCTCTCATATTCAGCGTAGCGATCGGAATGTTTGGATTTCAGGTGATAAATTAAACCCGACGTCATCACAACATTTCGGTCCTTCTGTTTCGGTAATAAAAGTCTTTCGGCCGAAAACCGAAAATGCACTTTTGGGCCATTTTCGGCCGAAAATTTTCGGTGGCCGAAAATTCGGTGCATCCCTAATTTTAACCACAGTTATAATACATAATTCAAGACACCTTTAGATAGTAAAATGCACTAAAACATAACCAATTTCCGATGCAACAAAGAATCTGCTAATATTATAATGCATTTTAACTTTGGTTACAATTATTTATGAAAAAAATATAATGCATGTACATTATGAATACCTTTACATGCATTAAAGGCAGTGTTACCAAAATGTCTTATTATTATTAATGCTGAAAACGGAAACCGTGATGCTTTTTTCAGGATTCTTTGACGAACAGAAAGTTTAAAAGAACGGCAATAATTTTAAAAATAAATATCTTTCGTAACATTATAAATGTCTTTACTGTCACTTTTGATCAAATAAAGACAGAATCTTACTGACTAGTGTATCTACATATGCTAATGTATGTACAAGAGTTTTTGGAGAAATTTTAATATACACAAGCACACCTTAATATATATACAGTTGTGATCAGAATGAATGGCACCCCTGGTAAATATGATCAAAAATAGCAGTAAAAAATAAATGTGCTTTATTTATCCTTTAGATCTTTCATTAAAAAAAATGATAAAATCGAACCTTTCATTGACGTAAAAAAAATTGAAAGTGGGGGGGAATTCACATTATGATATAAATGTTTTTTCTCCAAAACACGTTGGCCACAATTATTGGCAACCCTCGAATTTTTTACGAGTAAAATATCTCTGAAGTATATTCCCATTAATATTTACCTTTTTTTGCACACTTTTTTTGAAATTGTCCAGCTATGACTTCTTGCTTCACAGGAGTTTAAATATGAGGAAACACAAAGGCCAAATTCCCGTAATCATCCATCACAATGAGTAAAACCAAAGCATATAGTTCTGATGTGCATCAAAAGATTGTTGAGTATTACAAAATAGAAAGTGGCTGTAAGAAAATAGCAATTTTCAAAAAATATCTAAAGACATATTTTTCGCCAGCACCTGACCAATTAATACAAGCACTTGCCTATTCTATTCGTTTTTCTGATTAAAAAAAAAAGTGTTGCAATGTTTTAACAGTACTAGACTAACAGAGACTTGTATACTGTTGCCCTCTTGCTGCTCTTGCTTCTATTGTTCTCCTCAGTTGTAAGTCGCTTTAGATAAAAGCGTCTGCTAAATGATTAAATGTAAATATAAATCCCCATTTTGACCATCAGGGCAATAATTAAGAAGTTCCAATCAACTAAAGATGTTATGAATCTGCCAGGAAGAGGAGGTGTGTCTATATTGCCTTAATGCAGGGTGAGGAGGAAAGTTTGAGTGGCCAAAGACTCTCCAAGGATCACAGATGGAGAATTGCAGAGATGACTTGAGGGGTCTTGGGAAAGCCTTAAAAATATATATCAAACAACCCCTACATCACCACATGTTGTTCGGGAGGGTTTCAAGAAAAATCCTCCTCACTCCTCCAAAAACAAACTCCAGCATATTCAGTTGTCAGACATTACTGGATCTTCAAACTGGATTCTGTGGTCAGATTAAACAAAAAAAGGGCTTTTTGGCAGCAAACCCACCAGACGTGTTTGGTGCAAACATGGATAAAAAGTGCCCCATGCCTACGGTTAAATATACCGCTGGACCTTATATGTTGTGGGCCTGTAATGTGTTAGGCTGCTTTTGAGCAGAGTAAGCTGAAAAGCATGGAGGATAATAACTCACCTCCTGACGCGTTGAGAGTCTGCATCTCTCTCTCCCTGCGGTCCAGCTCAGCTGCTTTCCTCTCCAGCTCCTCCTGTCTCCTCAATAACTCTGCCTGGGCTCGTGCCTGATCCTACATGCACAAAGACGAAGGAGGTTATACACACAAAACACACAGAAGAACATAACTTCAGGACAGTTAACATCACAACACACATCAGATTCCAGAGGCATTTCCTCAGACTGTTTACAGCTGTCAGGACCAATCACAAACCCATCAGAGCCGTGAGGGAAGACAATGCAAGTCTTCTCTTTTTAATTCATTGTATATCTTCGTTACACACTGTAAATTTGAATATGTCAACCCATATCATAACTGATTACAGTGGAACAGCTGACCTCAAACAAAGTGTGTAAAGCTACAACACCGTTCAAAAGTTTTTAAAAGTCTCCTATGTTCACCAAGGCTGCATTTATTTAATAAAAATAGTGAAATATTATTACAAGTTAAAATAACTGTTTTATTAAAGTTATTATATATTTAAAATGTAATTTACTCCTGTGATCAAAGCTGAATTTTCAGCATTATTTCAGAAATCATTCTAATATGCTGATGTGCGGCTCAAAAAATGTATAAAGATTTGAATAATTACTTGAAAATGCAATGTTTAAATAATTGTGAAATACTTAAAAGCTTCATGCCATTTTTTTATTTTATTTTAATCTTTAATATAAAATAAAGTCAATTAATTGAATATCAATACAGGTATATAATGCACATCTTTTCAGTAATATAACATCAAGTTTACTATTATCATCAGAAACAACACATCAGATTACCAAATAAAAGTCACAATATAAAAGCACAGGAAATCACCGAATCCAAGCGATGAAGTCTAAATGTTTCGATCAGCCACTCACCTTAATGATTATTTTAGGATCGACACGCTGATGAGCGTGAGATATAATTGACTTTTGGCTGGTTATAAATATGTAGCCGGACTGAACATTTCAAGCTTCTACTTCCAGAAACAGAACTGGTTGTAGTGTAAATACTGTGTGTGGTATGTGCACATATATTGTTTGCACTCAATACTGTTGTTTAGCAAATACACACAGTAGAGTTTGAAAATGTGTTTTTATGTGAATTTTTATTAACAGACAATTTTCAAAATCCCTAAACCTTCGGCATGTAAAGTCTGTGTTGAAATGACAGGTAAGCTTTAACCAAAAATAAAGACCCAACCACACATGGGCCTTGTAGCTGCAACACATTCTGCAATCATTTACATCAGCGTCCCAGATTATAATTTTAAGAATCACTCTGAGCCAATCTGTTGATGCATACTGTCCTTGTTTCTGGGTCATTTTAAGGGCTCAGAAATCCCCAGCTTTCCCTGAAGGCAGCATCATGTGACAACGCCTGGTTTAATCACGCCAGTGGGCAACAAGTTCTTTAACAAGGCCTTCTGTTGTCGCCCTGAGGCTGAGCTACTCTTCGCTGTGACCTGCACACTGAAGACTACAGCGACAGACACTGAGGTGAATAACAGCAAGTTCTGATTCGCTCTGGATCACCTTGTTGTGCCCGAACTCAACGCATCTGACGTCACCACACAGAGCGTGAGCTAGTGAGTCACTGATGCACACCCAAAGTGTGTGTGTGTTCCATATGTGTAGAGCGTGGCATCCCTTCTCCCTCAGGCGTGCTGAATTATACAGCATAACTGCACTCGTGAGCAGACCGGCTCCGAGCTCTTGCCTGCTGGAAGCTTCTGTTGACCTACTGAGCATTTGGGTGAACATTTCTGTGAAATCAAGAAGGATTTGATGCTGAATATCCTGTGATAATGAGGTTCGTATCAGGGGTTCTGCTTCACATGGACCCAAAACAGGGTTTAAAGGTACAATATGTAAGAATTTTGTAATAAAAAATCCAAAAATCACTTAAACAGTGTGATATATTTTCTGCAGTTTTGTACTTACAATATCCCAAAGGTTCCCAAAGATTTTTAATTTTAGAGTAATTCCAATTTTAAATAATGGCTTGTCCCGGACTCCCTGTTCACTTTCGCCTGTCAATGACGTATTATCCGCTTTATTCCTGGTTTACGCTCGTACTGCCATAGTAACCATGGCGACAGACGTGGACAACAGCTAGCGGCACGCTCACGTTGTTTTTGTTGTAGTTTTGTTCAAACATTATGGATAATGTACATAAAACTAATCTGTTACATAGCTCAACATGATTCTAATGTTGATCTAGCTCACTGCTAGTCTCATACAGACAAACTAACACATAGAAAAACATTATAACTTTCAACACACTCAAATGCAGTTTAGTGTGATAGTGTGTAGACCAACAGCCTCACAAGTTTCATTCGTCTAATAAACGGACCTGTGTGATTATTAATACAGCACTTGAGGTAGTTCGGTAGAATGAAATGTCCTTATTCCTTCATATCCGCGGGACTCGCGTGTGATATCTGTCTCTCGTGAGCTATCTCGCCCTGCTTCATACCACAGTCATGTTAAAAACATCAATGTATTCACTCATCCATAAACATTATTAGATCCATCAGCTTGACGACAAGTTCCATAATTCTGCTTGTGTCATAAACCTACGCCTTTGTTATTTGTAAGAGGTTAGAGACCCCTAGCGGTGAAAAAAATGACATATTGTAGCTTTAAGGCTTTAGAGGACTACAGAGAGTCCACAATCAACCAATGAATCCTTGGGATGAGACGTTAAACCGAGGTCCATTTAAAATCCCATGGCACGTCTCGTAAAGAGTAGGGGTGTAACCCCGGTGTCCTGGCCACATTCCCTCCAATGGCCCTCGCCAATCATGGCCTCCTAATAATCCTCATCCACTGAACTGGCTCTATCACTCTCTCTCTCTCTCCACCTACAGCTGGTGTGTGTGAGCGCACTGGCATCATCAAGTGGATGCTCACACTGCTGGTGGTTGAGTAGATCCCGACCTGATTGTAAAGCGTTTTGGGTGTACAGTAGTACATATGATATGAAAAGTGCTATATAAATGTCTCACTCATTCATTCAATCCTCAACTTTATGCAGCCAATTACAGTAGAGATGCACCGATTACAATTTTCTAGGCCGATTCCGATTTCCGATATTTCTTGAGTGTGACCTGCCGATACCGATTTTAGCCGATTCCGATTTCCTTTTTTTAAACCACTTTACAGCACACACAAATATTTATTTTCTACCTTCTCTTTCATAGAACATTTTGCATAGAACATTTTTAAAACATTTTTTAAACAGATAATCGCTATAAAATAGAAGAACCATTTCTTTCTTTACACATCCACTATCTAAACTACAACTAAAGAAAATCGATATATTTAGCAAACTAAACTTCTGTATAAAAACAGGTAATGGCAATAAAATAATATATAAATAACAAATAAAAATAAAATAAATATACCCTTGCAGTATAAAGATATTTCTCAACACACACACACACACACACACACACACACACACACATCAATTGCAAGTTATATTTCTCAAACGGTTCTTTTCTCATTTGACACATGTCCAGCCAGGCTAAACAGGACAAGTGGAGCAAGTGCAGGAAAACGATTGGGAAAATAAAAAACAAGTTTAAATAGGTAGCCTACATTTTCTATAAATATTTTTGAGTCTTAATTTTCTTTTCTGACATAGCCTAGGCTACTTCAGTTCTTGTTAAAACACACCAGACATGCAAATTCTGTGCATTTTTGGGTGAAATCATATTTATTTTGTACATCAAAAGTTAGCTTTCACTTTAAATGAGAGCATCAAAAATAGACTCGGCGCCGAAACCCGCGCTTCACTGTTGCTCACGAGACTCTCCAGCTCGCCGCTCACGCGCTGCTCACGCTCCCGGTGTGAATGCACACATTGATTAACATGGACGCTTGCGGTGTGAAACGGCCGTAATTCACGAGGTTTCCTCGTATGTGCGTTCCGTGTGCACGTGTGATGCTGATCTGATGTTGCACGATGTTAATCATGCGGCGCCAGAGCGCATTTGATCGGCATAAAATCGGATTATGTCAGACTGACCGGCCGGTCGCCGGTCATGGCCGATCACGTGAAAATCGGCCGATTCCGGTCACCAGCCGATCAATCGGTGCATCTCTAAATTACAGTATAAAATAATTTAGGCTTGTCTCAGTGTGTATACATGAACAGGAAACAGGCTGCATGATCAATTGAAATAAATCGCAAAATGGCTTTTGAGTGAGATTATCAAATTACAAAGACTGCGTTTTAATTAAATACATGCACTGTGTTTTTCAGAGTAAAGTGTGGCACTGTGTTGATTTATACGCGAGTAGCTCATGATCCACCATTGTTTTCAGCATTTCAGAGCGCCTGATTTGCAATAAATACAGCTCCGCGAACAATCTCTGCATTTGCTCTGAGTTGAGTCACTGAGTCAGTGCAAACCAGGAACTTTATTTAAAATAAATAAAAAAGCAATGCTTTTCCCCCAAATCGTACAACAGCCTTAACCAAAACATAGCAATATCTGAAAGGGACATGAAGCAACTCTCTATAAAGCACTATTCATCACCTGACAACATTAGTGCCATCTCAAACGGATGATTTAGACAACTTTTATAAGAATGCAAGCTTCACATTTCTACTTTGACACCCATATGGCTGCAATTCTTCCATTTTAAGTGTATTAAGCTAATGAAATAGAAAATAAAATGAGGTGTGTGTACCTGTGTCTGCTGAGGTTGAGTGTAAGCTGGCGGTTCTTCAGTGGGTTTCATGATGGCCGGCTGCGTGTTGGTTGTGGGCGGGACTGATTTAGGGGCGGAGCCTGGTGGAACCTATAATGCCACAAATATAAAATGTGAGACACAAAACATCTTAATCACACACACAATATTATCAACATAACATATTTTACTTTCATTCATAAATCCAGACTGTCTGAATGTGTTTGCCTGTGTTTTGAATGGATCATTCAGAAATTAAGCAATGTATGCGCACAATTAAGGAAAGGGAAATGAAATGTAATATAAATACCGGTTGTGTGCTGCGAGTGTGGGTTGTTCTGGGCAGCGAGCCCTACGCTGGTACAGCTTCACTAGTTATACAACACCGTGAATTATGTTTTTGTGTACTGTATGCTTGTTTATTTCTTGTCTGTATCTCTCTCATTTGGTTTCTGGCTATGTTCAGAAAAAATATACTACTCGTATACTTTAATTTTGAAACATGCAATATGTTTAAAGCATACCGTATACACACATTTGGAAAATGTGCATAATAAAACCGAGCACACCCCATGGAATACTATCCCACAATGCAATGTACTCGCCTCTTTTAGAAATCAGCACGATGAAAGGAATGAACATCAGCCACATTCTCTGTACTGACTCATTGTTTGATTGCTCACAAAATGAAATCGCATTTTTTAGTAACACTTTAGTTTAGGGTCCAATTCTCACTAATAACTAGTTGCTTATTAGCATGCATATTACTAGGATATTAGCTCTTTATCAGTATTTATAAAGTATTTTAATTACGTAATGCATGGCGCATCGCAGAGCTAGTGCAAGACAAAAATGTGTGGTAAAAAAGTATATAAATGTTTGTGTTTTTAAGAAAATGACCGATGGTTTGGCTCGATAAGACTCTTATTCCTCGGGTGGGATCCTGTAGAGTCTTTGAAGCTGCATTGAAAATGAAATTTGGACCTTTAAACTCGTTCAAACTTGAAGTCACTGTATATGGAGAAAAATCCTGGAATGTTTTCCTCAAAAATCTTAATTTCTTTTCAACTGAAGAAAGACAGACATGAACATCTTGGATGACGTGGGGGTGAGTAAATTATCAGGAATTTTAATTTTGAAGTAAACTAATAATGCCTTATTCAGCATGACCATATTCTCCATCCCTTAATCCTACCAAATACCTAAACTTAAAAACTACCTTTCTAAAAATTAATAAGCCGTAATTAGGCTTTTGAGGCAAAAGTCGTAGTTAATAGTTTGTAAAAACTGAGAATTCGACCCTAATCTTTCTAGAGCGTGACCATATTTTCCTGTAAAATGTATTCCAATCATTTTATTTACAAAATCCTTTTTTTATAATGTGTATTTATTTCTGAGATGGAGAAGTGAACATAATGAGGTGACAACACTGTAGCATTATACTGTTTGCATAATGCTGTAAGTATATACTGTATGTAAAAAGAAAACACAGATGCCCAGAGAGTGTGTTGGCAGAGGGTATTTTTGACCTGTTTTAATTTTTACCGTCCTTAGAAAACTTGCACACCTGTTAATTTTGTACACAATAAGTTGTGCATCTGAAGACAAATCTTACAGCATCTCATAAGTGTGAGTTTGTGTTCTGGGCGTCTCACCGGCTTGGAGTCTGTGAAAGGGTTATACTCCTCCAGGCCTCCAGGTGGGGCAGTCCGCGTTACTTGTGTCACTGATGGGTCCTGCAGAGAGGAAACAGCCTTTAAATATTTGTCTTTTCAAAATGAAAGATTTTTTTTACACGATGTGCACACACTTTTAAAGGTTTGTTTTGTTGACTTTTACTAGTAAACTTTAATCTGATTGTCTGACTTTATGCATCTTTCATTTTTCTACATGCTCTGATGATTGTTTCTTCTTCATAGCGCTTATCAACCTGGTACTTTGTAACATGACTTGACAGACTGACAAAATAAAAGTAAATTTGGCCAATCAGATCAGTGCTTGCTAGATTGATAAAGCACTTTCCCGTTCTGCATGCAGAAAGCATCAGACGTTTAGTGCAGGGACTGAGAGGACAGAATACTTGTTATGCATCTTCTTGCATATTATTTATGCAAGTGCTCAGAGATTTGGTAAACCAAAACAAATTTCTTGTGTGTCTTGTAACTTAGCATATAAAGTGCTTTCTGATGTTTGGTTAGGCTTTATGATCTGAACAATACAGTTACAGTAGATAAAATACGTTTATGTCAATGGCAACCATACAGTTGTTTGCTTCATCTTATTAACACACATTAGCTGCAGACTAAAAGCAGCAAGAGCATTTACTGAAACTATCTGCGAAAAAAATCTTTCAGAAACCATTATATGATTATGACATCACAACATATATGACCACCCACATAAACACTATTCAACTCTGCATCTACAACAAACAGCTTAACTGCTGCTGTTAAACAAGCATTACACAAACTCAAAGTTTGCCGAAAGCACGGTTATCTTGACTAAAGTCACACAGATGTTGGAGGACTCAGGAGTTCGGTCTAATCCTGACGCCCAGTGCTGAGTCTGCATCAGATTAAAGCTCAGAACAACAGAGAGAGAGCAAACACAAGACACTCGTAATGTCACGTTTCTCCAGGGAAAAAACGGTTTCTACATCCCAGAACATCAGGAATATCAGACAGAACCTGTAATTTTCTCCTGCCTGATTCCAGTAATTTACGCAGAGCAAAAGCTATAAATAGATGAGTGGGAGAGATCAGCCCTGTCAGAGCAAAGATTACGAGTCGAACAATATTTCCTCCAACTATTTCCAATATTCCTCCAATTATTTTTTAAATATCTGACAAGCAATATACAGAATTTAATATAGTTTTAATTATGCTTCAATCACTAGACTGCAACAAAACAAATGTATTACTATTATTATGAATTTTATTGTTATTATAATTATTAATAAATAGCAATGTTAATAGATAAAAATAATAAAATAATTATGGAATTAATTCATTATTTGATACAAATAATAATAATAATACAATATTTCAAATTCTGCATATTTGCTATCTGACATGGTTTTATTTCTGCTTTAACCATTACACATGATTTTATTAGTGCTATTATTATATCAACATTATTATTATCAACAAAAAATAATGAAAACAATACTGCAAAATTCTTATTATAAACGACAACAATATGTATATAAATAAAAATAAAACAATTCAGCAAATTATTATTTGTAAAAACAACAACACTGTCTCATACTAAATATGCAGAATATAAATGTTTTTATTGTTGCAGAAATAAAACAATATGTAGTATTATTACAATTATTGCTACAGCAATAATGATAATGTTTTTGCACTGATAAGAAAGGGAGGCAAAGTATAATGATAATTTGTCAAGTATACACAGCAGAACCAACTACATAAAAGCCTTTTATGACCCAAAACTTTTAATTTATGTCATTTATTCGCCTTCATGTTGTTTCAAACCTGTATGATTTTCTTTGTTCTGTTGAACACTAAAGATGCTATTCTGAATAATGTTGGTAACCAGGCATTACATTGACTTCCTGTTTTTCCTGTGTATATAATATGAATTCCTTCTGTGAAAGTCAATGAATGCCTGTCAAATGTTTGATTACAATACCGACACTCTTTAAAACAACATCTTTTGTCTACAGCAGAACAAAGAAACTCATACAGGTTTGAAACACCTTGAGGATGAGTAAGAGATGACTACATTTTCATTTTTTGGGGTGAACTATCCCTTGTGATGATGCATTACTCAGCCTGGCAAATGTTAAATCATCATTGGAATAAAAATGCTAAATAACTGGGCGCTGCTCACTGATATCACATAGCGTACTACTGTTGCAAACATTTATATTGTGTCGCATACTACTTTTTAAATTGGGCAGTTCTGTGCAGTATAAAGTACACTAGTAATAATTGCAAACATAGCAGAGAAAAACCTTATTAAACTCTGTGTTTCTCTATAGAGATTCCCTCACTGACTCTAAAGAACATTAACTACAATACACACACACACACACACACACACACACACACACACACACACACACTAAAGCAGTCCCTTGTTTCCATAGCAGCCCCAGCATGCAGCGCTCAGCTCCCGAGGCGGATCCGTTTCATACGGCTGGTGACGACTGTCAGGACTCCAGAGCCATGAATATTTCAGTCTGTGTAATGATAAATGTTTAATGGGATAGTCCCGCACACAAATACACATTTGGCGTAGCAAGAAGACACTGTATCTGTATTCATAAAAACACTGTGAGACAGTGATGATGTCACACTCTATGATCACCTGACATGTGTGACTGTCTCAAAAGCTAGTGAGCTGCGTGTCAAGAAAGCATTGTGTGTGTGTCTAAACATTCAGACACACACAGGGACACTCCCTAGGTAAACAGCACAATAACTTTTTAAATATGTAGTATATAGTACTAAAATAAAATATAATAACACAAAAATATAAATACTAGGCTGTAAAATAAAAATTAAATGTTAAATAAAAAAATATATTTTAAATAAATGCACCAAACAGAAAAGTAATAATTGATTTTTGCTAAGCTACTACATACGTCAAAGGGGTTTGTGGTCTCATTTCACAATTGTATTATGCATGCATGACCTTAATAATAGTGTAACTTAAGCACTTTCACAAGTGAAGTACATACTTTTAGTGCATCACTAAAGTATTCAAATTGGGATGAAGCCAAAGTTAAGTTTAAACCACTTATTTTGTCTATAAAACATTAGTCTGTTGATGATGCACTTTAACCTGTAAGCCAAACTGTGAACATAACCTATAGAAATGAATGTTTATTGTTTACACCACATCGCTATATCCGACTGTAAAGTGTGAAACTCAAGCCCGGGTTTGACCTCCTTCAGGACGACAGATGATTCAGGACATGCACAGCAATCAAGTATTCACACGAATGACAGCTTATTTTAGACAGTAACCAGATTAGCGGTGCATGTAGCTGAGATGATAACGGTGCAAATCAGATTTACGAAAACATTCCTGAGCACATGCAGAAGGAACCCAAGTGTTAGGCCGGTGTGACACCACTGTGGTTTGTGTGGAGAAGATGGTCTAAACAAGGGTTTATTTGTGTAAAGGACGTCTGGTGAACACTCAGTGTATTGAGGTTAGGTCAAATGGTGTTTTGAAAAGGACAGATAAAAGAAAGCAGGTTTGTTTGGGTTATAAAACACGTGAAACATAAAATGTCACCTTACGGATATGCACAAGTGAAAGCAACAAGATAAGTAAAGCCCCTTTTAAAAACAGTGTTTACAAAGTGCTTTACAAAAAAACAATATAAACAGTAGCATAACATTTAAAAAGTAGTAGCCTAATTACCATGAACGATAAAATGAGTATTAAAAATTATTTAAAAAGATAAGGATGATGAATGGTAAGCAGATCAGAATGCGGTTTTCTTGTTCTCCTTTCTATCTTACAGGTTATGATGCTGAGACTCACACAAGAGCTCTGGACCAAAACCTACTGAGCTGCCTACCTGTCCTGATCATTATATAACACACACACACACACACACACGGTGGAAGCTGATGAAACTCTCATTCAGTGAAACCATCTCTGAGTCCCGTGACAATACATTCCACCGCTGATGATGACGGGAGTGACTAAGAGAGAAACTAAAATAAAACAACAGTTCTTAGTCACCAGCGCTCCCTTAACAAACACTGTGAATGAAGGCAAACGCAAACACACACACACACACACACACACACACACACAGTGACAGTGGCTCACTGTAATAGGTTCCCCTGCATCTGCAGAGCGGGCCAGATCTCCAGAAACATCCATCTAATCAGATCATTAGTTTTCTCTCTCTCTTCTCGTGTTCTCATTACGATGAGTGACGGACAGAATCAGACGGGCCTCATTTAAACGGTCTACTTCCGTACTGCTGTGCGCACACACACACACACACACACACACACACACACACACACACACACACACACACACCACAGTTTTATGAGTTTGACAGTTTCTGCATTATGAAATCACTGTAATAAGGTAAAATCTGCTCCGTCACAGCCACATGCCTTCAGTCAGTCACACACACACACACACACACACACACACACAACACACACACACACACACACACACACACACACACACACACACACACACACACACACACACACACACACACACACACACACACACACACACACACACACACACACACACACACACACACACACACACCCCGTGCACCAGTTCTGCAACATCCTGCAGGCATACTTGTTGATGAGGCTGCATCATTCAGCCGCTTTCAGCACGACGTGAAACTCTTTCTACCAGGATCTCATCCAGGATAAAGACTATTTACTCTGTGGTTTCATTTAAACTGCCTTTAGAGTCACAAATGTTTAACTTGATGATTACCAAACAGCAAACGTGGGCGAAGAATGCTTCATCCTCCTCAAAGTGTTTGTCTTTTCATCTACATGCCAAGGAGAGCTAGGTGGAAGTTTTGATTAACTTCCCGTCTGTTTCTTACACAAAGCTGTTGTAGAGAAGTGGTTTCAGCGTGAACAAACTAGATGGAGGAGTCCATAGTTCGTTAAATTATTATTGATAATATTATAAAACAAATATTATAATGTATAAGACTGTTATTAGCTATACTAATAACAAGAATAACCATTTGTTATTGTGTTGTCATTCGTAATATTATTATTAGGCCTATCGTCAGTATTTTATGTCAGTGTACTATAGAAAATGAAATGCTGACAAATGACGAAGTCATTTTCAAATGCTCAAACAACTGTTCAAGAAATGATGTCTCTTTTATAACAAGCATTATTGAGTCTTGACATAATTTGTGAATATAGGTCTATCACCTTGCAATCCAATTTTGATGTGGGCTTTTGTAGTCTGTTTTTTTTTTTTTTTTTACATTTCAAGGAGTATAGCCAAATTCTTATTTTATGCACATGTTGGTTGAAGTGGTTGGCTATATGCATGCAGTGATGATGTGAAACTATGGCAGTGCAATCTGGTGATAAAATAATAGCCTAATATTAATAATAATACAAAAAAACAAGCCTAATATCTCAAAGACATCAGCAATATCTCTAATATTGTCTATCCACGATATTGTCAAGGCACAACCCTATTCTGCATCCATCTTAAAGGCCTGTTCACACCGGGACGAATTTCGCGTGCGATATTCGTCAACGTTTAACGCCTCGTGACTAAACAATGGGCGCCAATGTGAGTGTGCACACCGACGCGTAAAACGCCACGCGTAAAAGCGTCATTTTTTTTAAAACGCCTCGGGTTCGTTTTTTTTTGTTTGACGCGCCGCGTCAAAAACTATCCGACCAATGAGATTGGCGCTTTTGCTCACGTGTCTGAAGCTTCTGAAGTTACAGTAAAACACAACTTGGGGGCGCTCAAACACAAAACGGTCTTGCCGAGCACACATACGTAACGGCGAAGAAGATATACAGCGTCTACACTCTGCCGGGAAGAAATAAGACGAGGAAGATGCAAGGCAAGATGAATGTAGAGCTGCCGGTCTTGTTGTTGTCTTTATAAAGAGACACAAACGAGAATAAAGAACTATATGACTAGTCTCAGCCTCAGACGTCACGCCCACGGAACGTTGGCTAAACGTCTGATGCATATGGTACACTTAACTGGAAACACTTCAGGAATGTCGAAGTCGTCATCTGATTGGTTGAATTTCATCGGATTTCCGGGGGGCGCGAGTGTCGCGTTTATTTTCGGTTCGCCGGGAAACAAAGCGCAGACGTGTGATTGCGGTAGAAAAACTGTTGTGTTTACATGAGTGACAACGAGCATTTATCAAGATCAGCTAAACGTAGTAAATGTAGTAATCAGTAAACGTAATCAGCAATGACTTACTGCTTGTTTTCTTCTCCTTCTTTGATTTTCTATGCTGACTGACTTGATGCACGCCGGTCTGTTGTTGTGGGACATTTTCACGCTCCGATACGTGACGCTGAACGAAACGAACTGTAATTGGTTGTTTGACATGTCGGTCAAACGGCCTTATGGGCGGGCCTTGGCCAAAGAAAGCTGCTATGAATTCCAGACCTTCAGCCGTCAGTCTGAAGGTCTGGCTACGCGAGACTACTATATGACAAACGGCAACTTGCTCTCTTCTTCTGAGTGACAAGCGAGTGTCAGAAGCACTTTGTGTACCGGGGTATTAAGCGCCATCTAATGTCAGGGAATGAATTTGCATGTTCACTCTGCTCATCGTCAGCGAAAATCGCTTGGGTGTGAACACAAAAAAACGCGTTGAAAAACGCTGACGAATAACGCGAGCCGATATTCGTCCCGGTGTGTACGAGGCTTAAAGCTTAAAAGCCCCATTTTTTGTAATGACATTTTGTGGTTGCATTCTAATAGTGAAAACAGTAAAACATGATGCTAGCAATGCCAAGATCATGGGTTTGATTCCCAAGGAATGCAAGAACTGATACCTTGAATACAAATGCAAGTCACTTTAGTTTAGATAAAAGTATCTGCCAAATTAAAGTGTAAAGTCTAAGACATGGAAAAAAAAGTCTAAAACCATCCAGCAAATTATTTAAAATGTCTCAGTTTGTGCTTCACCGTAATGCATTTAAACAGCCACAAAAGACCTCCTACTGACCTGATGCTTAAATATTATCTAGTCAGATGAGAGATAAACGCTGTCGGCTGAAGACCCAAGTTTGGTTTGAAGATGAAAAACGTTAGCCAGGCAAGCCAGACCTACATCAAGATGTTAGATCTAGGAACTCACAATTGGCATGCCTCAATCCGAGGGGCGGGATACGGTTGTCTTTCAAATTCCCTCTGCACGCAATAGGACAGCGCTACAAGCAACCAGAGCAACGAACGGCTGTGGCTGAGTGAGTCCCGTGTGTTTTCCCACCAGCGGCGCTAATTCATATATTAAACTTTTGCCGTATCCCGTCGTCAAAACTCCGAACACATCTTCCTTTTTTAAGAATGACTTAAAGTAACACTAAGGATTTTTCCTCTTCGGTCGCCCTACTGGTTGGAAACGAAATTGTCCATTGCCGCTGTCGTAAATAATTTAGCCTACCGTCGCACGCACGCTCGCTGTTTACCCAGCACCGGCTTTAGAATGAACGATGTCCACAGACAAGGTAGAGTATGTTACATGATTTCATGAAAGGATGATGTATTGCGACATCAGAAACGAAGAAAAACGAAATAATGACTATTTTAGCGCTTGACGTAAAGCAGTCCAATTGTGTAGTTCTTTTTGTGCACGGGTTACTACCCGAAACCCGAAGTTACATAGTGCCAGTAAAAGCGATACAGACCCCGTCAGGCTATGGCAGACGAGTCATTTAACTTATTTTAAGTCGATGTACCATCACAAGGGTCTTGGAAATATATTATGAAGGTTGAAAATTGTTACTTAGTGTTACTTTAAGTGACGTTCTCTTAATTCCAAGTCCAGAGTCGCGGCCAAAGCCGATTCGAAAGACCGCTGTTCGCCAGCAGCATCTTCTTTGTTTTCAAGTAACGTTAGCAGGGAAATCCCCTATGGAAAGCACACGGAACCGTCGCTACTTTGCCGTCATTATGTTAAGCCCGCCCACCAACTCTATACACGATGTGATTGGCCTGACCAGAGTTTGGTTTTTCCAGCTCGAAAAGCCAACAGAGAGTTGCTAGACCACACTGGCTGCGAAATAATTGTTACTGCCACTAGGGTGCGTCTAAATTTCTAGGCTAGAAAAACATACCAAGCAAACACAATGTTTTGATTTCTAACACACACTCGTTCGCCGTGATCTCACGGCTGTCAGAGCAGAAACGAAAGCTGATGCTCTCCATCTGTTTTTCCGTCGTCTCTGGTCACATTCATTTGTAAATTGTGCGAGCTTATTTTGTACATTGAATCGAAAGATCTGAAAAAAACACATACATTTACCCATAGAACCCTCCCCTTAAAGAAATCAGGACAGAAGTGGATGAAAGTGGACAAAAGAGACGGATTAAAACACGGGAATGTGTCTCTCTCGTCTACCTGTGATCTGATCGACCAAAACGCATAATACCAGGTGTTACAGGGCCTAAGTGTATATATAATTGGAGAAGTCGAACATATGTCACCAGAGAGACGTCTGTGTTGTTTCACCAGAAGATCCAGTTATGAAAATTACAGGGGCAAAAAAAAGTTGGAAATAAGTGATGAATCGTTCACAATAATTTCAATAACACGCATTTAGAAATAGATGAGTGGATTTAAATTTCATCAAAACCTTAATAATTGTTTAATTGTAACAATCAGCACTCAAACACACCAAACCAACAATTACTAAAAACACACACAAAAGCTGATTTTGAACGGACATATCTGTTATTCGCATATACCGTTAGTCCGATGGATTTCAAACTTGACAGGTGTCTTGCTACGGGCACGAGTAAGTGCAGTGACGTAAGTAAGTGTAAGTAAGTGAGTGTTTGAGGTTGTTTGGATTAGAAATGCAAAAGATATCAGTAAAAGAAGCAAATAGAAGGTTGTGGTTTAAAAAACAAAATTCTGACATTAGAGGGTTGTGGTTTAATTATTTTTTTCTAACATTAGAGGGTCGCGGTTTACTTTTTTTCTCTAACATTAGAGGGTTGTGGTTTAAAAATAAACATTCTGACATAAACATCTCTCTATAAATTACAGGAACGTCTGTCTGTGTATCGCATAGGCTATCTCTCGAACCGTTAGTCCGATGGATTTCAGACTTGACAGGTGTCTTGCTACGAGTAAGTGCAGTGACGAGTTTGACGTTGTTTGGATTAGAAATGAAAATATATTGTTAAAATTATCGGTAAAAAAAAGAACACATTGGAAGTTGAGGTTTAAAAATAAACATTCTGACATTTAGAGAGGGTTGTGGTTTAAAAATAAACATTAAGTCAGCTTAGCTAGCTAGTAGCTACACTGTTTACTTCTGAATATTGTAGTTATTCAGAAGTAGTCAGTTGTCAGTAGGCTAGTTAGTTACATGTAGTTCAATTTTTCATTATTGTATGTCAGTATCAGTATTTGCTTTCAACCATGCACAATTAAAAATGTCACTGAACTTTTGCTGTGTAATTGTAACAATGAGAACTCAAACCAATAATTACTAAAAAAAACACACAAAAACTGATTTTGCACAGATACTGTCAAATCGATTAATCGCAAATTAAAAAAAATAAATAATATAATATTTATATAGCCTATACACATTCACACAAACATACAGCCATCTATAAATTACAGAAACGTCTGTCTGTTATTCGCATATTATCTCGGTAAAAGAAGCACACATTGAAGATGTTTAGAAGGTTGTGGTTTAAAAATAAACATTCTGACAATAGAGGGTTGTGGTTTAAAAATATCTGAATATTATATTTTATTGAATCACGGCCATCATTTGTAGTTGCCTATTCACAAACTGTTTGCTCAAGCTTGGTGTTTTCTCAAGAGTTCACTGTGTAGATACTCCAGCCGAGACCTGAACCTCTCCTGAATCGCCACGCGATCATCTGTGGATGTTAACTCAATCTGTAAGTCACACTGTTTACTTATGAATATTATATTTTATTCTGGTGCGCTTAACGTTATCGTTTTCTCCGAGTTTAGGCTCCTGTGTGTAATAGTAGCCTAGGCTATTCAGCAACTCAAACATACCAAACCAACAATTACTAAAAAAACACACAAAACCAGATTTTGCACAGGCACTGCACTAGTTGTAAATAAATCTGGAAAAGCCACAAAACCTTTGTAAATTAGCCAATACACCCACAAATCAATAATAATGCAGGGAATTCATAGAACGTTCACTATGTAAAGGTCATAACATATCAAAAAGCTATCTTTTTAAATGTTCTGAACTAATTCCACCAACATCTCGTGTCATCACAACATAAACGTTACAGGATATAACCGAGCTTATACTTAAGTAAAGACGGCCACAATCTGTATGCTGATTGGCTAAGCAAACAGCTAACAGGTTTCTGTCAATCAAACATGAGGTCTTGAATCAAAAACCAGCAAATTAATCAACATCTACAAGCTCATTTCTAGCAAGACAGACTATATACACTTAAGACGTGAGTCAGAAACAATGCAATCAAGAAGCAGCATGAATTATTGAGACGTGCCGCTACAGTCGGTCGACTACAGGGCCGCTGGTGTCGAGTTACCATGGCAGACTGCATACCATTACTGCTGATTACTTAACGATTTTCCCAATCTGACCAGTTAATGACAACTTAAGAGGTATGCTTTAATAGAAACACTTCAGATGAGGCAAAACTGCTGCGACTGATGGTGTGTGTGTGTGCGTGTGTGTGTGTGGTTTAAAGAAGAAGAGAGAGACCTGGGTGACCAAAACACATGTAAATGATCATGTCCTGTCAGGTCGAACAAAAGTCACAATCTGCTGTGCTGAATTTGCATTTGTCCCCCTGGCCTGAACCTCCAAGACGGGTCCCATCCTGTGAGTCTACAACACCTGTAATGTCAAATAAACAGATTCTCTCCAGAGACTGCACGGGAAAGGAAAACAATGGCGGACAAACTCCAGACGGATGTGTATAATAGGCCAGTAAAGCCTAACATATTAAATAGCCTAAATAATAGTCAGGGAAAAATCGCATTTTCTATTGAACCTTTAGACAAAAAGAAAATATAAAACAAAGTTTGCAATGCATGTGTGTTTTTTTTCTTGAGCATCATATTTGATTAATTTTTGAGGCATTTTATGGCTCAATGAGAATATTGAGGCCCAAACTGAGCAGAAATATGCAATTTGATGCAGATACTGATCTTTATATGGCCAAAAAGTAAGAAGAAATTCTGATAGCTTGTAATGTAAATCAAAGAGATCTTTATTACAGTGTAACAGACTTACATAAAATGCATTAATATCAGTCGTTATTGTATATCTGCAATAATGTCTTGGTAAGATTATTTGCTTTAGTTTTATGATCAAGGCTCTGTAGTTTAAAAACATATAATGCAATGCAATACAATGATGATTGATAGATGAAGAAATAAACTTTCCTCAAAAGCCTGATGATCTTATAAGATTTTTCTAAAAAATACAAAATAAATGTATGGATACTCAACAACATAAGTTGCTTCAGTCTAGTAGCCTAAGTGTCATCTTGAAATATACAAACAATATAAAAGTTATTCTTACGTTTACTTTATAAAAAGCAGTAAAGATTTCACAGCAAAAAGACACATGAACCATGACCTCAGGGAGGACATTTTTTTTTAACAATTACTAAAATAACTTGCTAAAAAAAGACTAAACTGTCAATCAGTCAACAGAAGGCATGTAGTAGATTGTGTGCAACAGGTTTTTCAGCAAATTTTGATCATGTAAGTAGCCTATGTAGTAATGTAAACGCCTTAGAAATAATTCTACCAGATAGGCATGCATGTCACAGTAGGCTTGAGGGTTAACTCATTTCTAAAACTCACCAGCTCTAATGCATTAAGGTGCACGGACGACAAATGCTTTGTTTGGATCAATGTAACTGCACAAAATGAAAAATAAAACAGGCTGCAGGAAATAATTCCCTCAGCTGACCAGATCTGCAAACAAACACACACACACAGTCATATCACTGATCAAAACAGCGGCCTACATCCATCCAGCCCAAACACACACACACACACACAACACACACACACACACACACACACACACACACACACACACTCCTTTATTGACCCTAAACGTCATTATTTAGCCCCATGAATATGTGCAAAGACTGTAAATGGACCATATTCATCTCAGACACTGACAGCTTCAATAACAACACACAATTCACTAGTTAAATAACACTACAAATATAATATAAAGCCCAAAACATCCCAAATAATGGCCAAGTTAGAAACCAAACCCAGAATTTAAGCCTCTATCATCTAAACATATTATTAAAAATTACAAAGCCATAACAATGAAATGTTGATGTGGTGGTTAAATGTGATTCATAGTTCATTCGAGGCTTTTTTGGACTGGTTAAACACGGAATTGGACTCATAATTCGAATCAGAAACCCAATAATAATGAAAAATGCTAACAAACAAAACCAAAGACCCCAATAAATACATTTTTGCACAACTGACTGCTGAACAACAAGTTCTGTCTTTCCACATAAGATATTAGAATTTAATTACTTTATTTTATATAAACGTAATCGAAATGACTGGAGAATGTATTGACTTTATATGGAAAAACCACACAAAAAGCTGAACACCGACTCACAGTGATGAAACAGCACTGCTGTGACGTTACCTGAAACGGGTTGCTGAAGTCCGGGTCCGCGAAGGGGTTGCTGTCAAAATCTGACATTTTTCCGGTTGAATTGGGCTGAAATGTTAGAATAAATGAACGGTTTTCGGTAAGAAGCGCACCAGCAGCTCGAGACTGATCCGCAACCGCAAAATGGCAGAACCGGAAATGACGTCATGCGTCAGCGGCACGTCTCACAGTTCAGTTTGATCAAATACATAATGAAAACGTGTTTCTAATTATTATCATAATTTCTATTTATTCCAATTTTAAACTTTGATGATAATTGCATTGCTTTATACTTTATTGCCTAAATTGCATATAATTTGTTTCCTTCTTCTTATTATTATTATTACTACTATTATTATTATTATTTATTTCGCATTGTTGTACACCTTTGTCTCTCTCTATATTTATTTTTTCAAGTCATCAAATGACTTGTGAATCATTGCAGAACAGAAAACGTTAATTTCACAAAATCTTGACATGTCTGCCACCTGGCGTGTATAAATAATCATTACATCTAAGAAGATTATTTATTCATCCATTCTTAAACAAATCCTGAGCATAAATAGTAGGCCTACTTCATACACGAGGTTATAATGGGTTGTATATGAATATCAATAACAGCTTGTCATTCAAATGAAGAGGTCATGTTTGTTTTTTGGGGGATTTGTTTGATTTAACTATATATTCACTTCAGCAATGGTCTTGCACTATAGCTAACATATTCTCCAAGACTTTGCTCTTGGTTAAATTCTGAATAAAGGATATTAATATTTTGGCACTTCTGCTAAACACAGCCGTATCCGTCAAACTCCTATCAGTCCGGGTGACAGGTTCAACAACAGTTAGCATCAAAAACATATTGTTTATTTTTAGACATTTTTATTCAGTCTTGGCCTTCAGGGTCCCAGCCCCCCTCGGGTGTTCCTGTCTTCTGGTGATATATTTCAGTGTGTCAGTTTAATACCTTCCTATTGGCTTTAAAGAAGGGACCCTATACAAATAATGGTGTATATTTAGGCAAAATACATGCCTTCAAATAAATTATTTCAGCTTAATTATGAGGATAATTAATTGAGTATCATGTCAGAAGGTCCAAAGGGGGAACAAAGTATTTTAAACTTTACAAGTTTAACAAAAATTGTGTCATTAATCTATGAAAAATATATAAAGAAATGTATCCCCCCAAAAAACTGCTCATTGACATTGCACATTTGTGTCCGTGTGCTAAAAAAAATCCTCCTGACACTCAATAAAAAAAGTGTCAGTAGATACATGTTTTATGAGATTATCTCTATCTGTATCTTTGGAATCCCTTGGTGTTTCTGTGATACCAAAAAACATATATAATAATATAATAATCATAATTGGTCATGATATAATGATAAAATATAACTAAAATGTTTTCCATAAATAAAAAAAACAAAATTGTAAAATGCTTCTTAAGCACCAAACATGATATAAATACCAAAACTGTATTTTTTTTTAGGTCTCATTATGACATTTTGTTTAATGTTTTAATATTTTATAGCAGTGGAAAATATACAAACATTTATTTGACATGATATTTATCTTGGTGCCAAAGAAAGAAGTCACTTTTTATCCTTTTTAGTAAAATAAATAGATTTTTCAAGTGAGTTTGTTTCAATTGGGATTTGACTATAATCTATATAATCTACATCTACAATGATAAAAATTACAACATATTTCAGTGATGTGTCAGGAGTGTGATAATAAACTATTTCTTTGAGAATGAGGACCAGATATTTTCTACTATGCACACATTTGGAGAAAGATTTTTTTTTTAAAACATAATAACACACACACACACACACACACACACACACACACACACACACACACACACACACACACACACACACACACACACACACACACACACACACACACACACACACACCACACACACACACACACACACACACACACACCTTACAACAAATTGAAAATAATTAACAATACATTTAATTAAAAAACTAAAAAGTTACAAAAACAACATAAACAAAACATAAGTTGTGAAACGACTAATTACAGACACACACTGATACACTAGGAAAGCTTCTAAATACATGGATTTTCTTTAAGTATTTCTTAATAATATTTCGTTTTTTATTCTAATAAAGATATAATAAGTGAGCTTAATTAAATTTCAAAGTGGGGATAGGAGGATAAAATAGTAATACCATTTGCAAACTTCTGCTTTATGAATTAAGAATTTTCCATATAAAATAAAAAATGAACAATATACTCCAAGGGTCTATTTTTATATCATTATGATAAAAAGTATGTATTTTAAACTGAGAGTGTGTAACATTTGCCGAATCAAAATATGATATAACCTAGGTCAGACCAAAATTGATTGGATATAGTGCAACCAAAAACAGATGCTTTATAAACAAATACAAATATTGACACATTTTTACAGTCTATGATTTTTACAGCTTTCGTATAGTCGTACTATTTCTTTATTAAAATGTGCATTTGACGCGCAATCCTATGACGCCACAGTGTGGAACTCCTCGCAGCGCGCGCTCGATCTGAACGGACTCTTTTGATTCACGGAAGTCGTTCATCTCTGTTTGTTTACTAAACCGGATTAGGACATTAGGATATTGATGTGCTGTTGATTTCGACAGAATGCGGTTGGCATGTTGGCTGGTGGTGTTCGCGGGCTGTTTCTCTCTCACGGCGGGGATAGAGCCGATCAGCACCAGCATCGCAGTCGGGATGGCCGCCGCGCTCACCGGGTTTCTGGCCAGTTACCAGAACGTGCTCTATTACTTCCACGAGTGCTGCAGACCGGAGTGGATCTCGTACAACAAAACAGGTTTGAACGGGGAGGGTTAGTCATATTTGTATTAGGAGACTATTGGTGAACGCTATATGAATGTGTGCGCATAATTCCAGTGGTGCAATGTTGGTCATAGTAACCTAGAAATCCACATTTTCCTTATATCAAAATTAATTAAATCCGCATTATTTATTTACATTAATCAATTCCCTACATTTGAATGGCAAACAAATAGGCAGACAGGACATGTGGACTTTATTAAAGGGGTCATATAATGGTACATGCACTTTTACAAGTTGATTGTACTGAAATGTGTGTTGGCAGTGCCTGTACACAGCCATCATATAATGATAAAAATCCATCCAGTGGTTTTGTTTTAATCTCCTTATATGTTTTCCCCTGCCTCAAATCGAGCCGTTCGATTTTGTGACGTCACAAGATCGCACGCCCCTCCCACGACTGTTGATTGACAGCAGTGTTTCAACACAGACCCGCCCTCGCTCGTGAGTGAGATGTCAATCATAGTTCTTCATTGTTGATACACTGGAGCAGAATGGCGCCTAAGCGATTGTGGTGTTCTGTTCTTGGGTGTAATAAGGAACACAGCAGTCATTTTAATGTTCCTAAATCCGAACCGCTGAAGACGCAGTGGCTGAGTTTTGTTTATGAAGGGAATATTTCCGACGAGCAACGTCAATGCGCTCATGTTTGCGCAAATCATTTCTCACCAGACTGCTTTTTAAACGAGGGTCAATATAAATCAGGTTTTGCTAAGAAGCTGCTACTGAAAAAGGAATCGGTACCAACTATTCGTGTTCCTGCTGGACCTCCAGAAGAAGTGAGTGTAACGTTTCAGTCACCTTTATATTAATCTTTGCAAATCCCTTATTGCACGCTTCACGATGATTGTGGCTAATGTTTACACTCAGGGTGCGTTACGGCATGTAGGCTATTCTATGTAATGTTACACATTCTCAATATAATTCATAATCCCACGTTTATAAAGTAAAAAGGCGTTATAGTTATTTTGTTATTAAAAACTGTGTACGCAGGTGTTACAGTTAACGTAACAGGAATATTAACAGGAATATCAATGCAGTTACAATACTATAGATGTAAAAGTTTTAAAACATTTTCATACTGCACTAAACATAAACATACAACAAATTCTTAGGTATCCTTCAACTACTGCTAGAATCATTACTGACATGACCTCAAGTCAGTTTCAGTCACGATAGTTGTACCTAACACTGAGATAACGTCACGCATCACTGACAAGCCTACATTTACAAAAAAAAAAGTTTTTCAACATAAATCTGTCAACGAACTAACCTATAACTTAAAGTAACGTTAAACACATAGCGTTTGTATCTCACAACTCTAACGTTACCCTGCCAGTACATACAAAAATAGACCAAAGTGACATTGTTAACCAACCATTCAGAAACGTCCTGTTCGAGCCTTTCTTCGGGGCGTCATCTTGTTTCGGGTCCGACTCCGGTTCAAACTGATATGGTTGCACAAAATGTGTCCTCAGAGAGAATCCCGCTGCCATAATAAACCCTGAACTGTTGTCAAGTTAACACTCCACGTGCGTTGTGTCAAAGCGCCCACAGAACAGAGGGGCGGAGTCAGCGAAGCTCATTATCATTTAAAGGCATATGCACTTAAACGGCGTGCTGAAAACAGAGCTGTTTTTGAGCAGGTAAAATGAGTGTTTTCTTACAATACTAATGAGAATTTTTAATAAAAGTATATTACAAAGTTTTCATTTAGACCCTAAAGATTCATATTAACTTGTACAAAAATGGCATTATATGACCCCTTTAACAGCCTCTTGTATCCTATTCATATTTTGCTACTTCCTGTTAGTGTTTTAAAAAATCAGCATAAAAATGCAATGCATGCACCTGACACTTCTATCATATATAATCATGCATCATCTGGAAATATGTAGTATTATTATAGCACTAATTATTGTATTGGAGCTGATGGAGTTGTTTGTTCCCAATCAATTTGAAAGCAATTCATGATGAATAATGTGTAAGTCGCTTTGGATAAAAGCGTCTGTTGCTTGATTACATCTAAATGTAGTGATAATAAGATATATGATTCTCCCCGAAATCATAACTTATGTAGACTGGTTTTCACAGTTTTTTTTTTTTTATCTGCTTGACACTTCTGAGGTGTAATTCTGATTCACCCAATCTTCGTCTGCATATATATCATTTTAAAATTAGCACGTATAGACAGCGTGGCAAGTTTTTGGTGACAAATTGACCAGAGATGATCAAACATTCAGTGCAACATCAACATGCACTATTGAACCGAGCGCTGCGCGCATGCGTCGTTCGTCGCGCGCAATCGTCGTCACTTTTCCTCAACTAGGAAGTGCGGGTCTGTGAGTGAGTTGTTGGAGCCTTCGTGTTGTTTTGTTTCGTTTCTCCGTTTCCCATTAAAAGCATCGATGATTTATGTAGTAAAATGAAAGCTCGGCCATGGACAGCTTTACTGCACTGCATCCTGGTCTCAGGGCTGATCGTGGAGGCCATAGAGCCCGTGTCCACTACACTGCTGCTGGGGACAGGAGCTGCTATGCTGGGCAGGAAAATATATCACTATTTATATGAAACGTGTGATAAGGACTGGGTCAACTTTAATGCAACAGGTGAAAATGTGATCACAATGTTTACTATAGTTGGATCTGATCATCTACTGATCATGCATTTGTGCATTATGTCCCGTAAAAGCACCAAAAAGCCACTTAATTCGTCTTTCTACCGTTTTTATAATGGTTTATTTGATACTAGTAATTGATATTATTTTGGAAATAGAACAGCCAGATTGTGTTTATTTTTAAATGATCATTGTAAACAAAGAAACATGTCTTTATTACAGGGTTTGTGCAAGGTGCTTAAAGTGCTGGAATTTGACTTTTTGAAATTTAAGTCCTGGAAAACCCATTTATATAGTGCTTGCATTATTGAAAGACAATAATGAAATTAGAGTTTAATTATTTCAATGAAACAACATTTTCATGCAAAATTAACGCAGCAGCCTATCTGATATAGATATAAAGACATTTCTCATGACTGTAAACATGATATTGCTCATATAAATAAATATCCAAGTATATGATACAGCTTTCATTCTTTGGGTCCATCATTATTATGGGGAAAAAAAATCAGTTTGAATAATAAAAGCGATATCTTTGTCATAGTGTCCTTTTAATGATTGATTTTGCCACAGTTATTGCATACTTTGCACATGCGACACTTTATTTTTAGTTTTTACTTTTACTTTTTTACTTTTACTTCTGTTTTTTTATTAGTATATTTTTATTTATCTGTTAACATTTTTTTAGAATTTGAAAGATAAAGATATTGTTTTGATAAGTGAGATGTCTGATTGTAGTCATTGAAAACCAAAAAAGTAGTGCTTAAATTAATTGAAATTGAAACGAACCCATGATTTCTTTCAGAATCTGTTGGATTTGATCAGACAACATGCATCAAACAATGAAACGCGTTTTTGCTGTCTGATACATGCATTTATTTATTGATTTATTTGAAGTGCAGCTGTTCTGTATAAAGCATATTGTCACTGTAAATGTGTCCTCTCGTCCTCAGGACTGAAGTATGACCTCGACACCAAGCTGTACGGGCAGCACGTTGCTGCTCAGGTCATCCTGAAAGCCGTCACAGGCTTCATGAAGAATGAAAACCCGAAGAAACCTCTGGTTCTGTCCCTCCACGGCTGGACCGGGACTGGGAAGAACTACGTGAGCCAGCTGATAGCCGAAAATATATACGAGAAAGGAATGTCGAGCAGTTTTGTCCATCTGTTTACAGCAACGGCACACTTTCCTCACGAGATGCACATCAACACATACAAGGTAATGTGTTTTTTGTTTTATGTCCAAATACATGGAAATGACTATGTATTTCACTGCAACAACAAAATGCGGTAACGCTTCCTTTTACAGTACAGTACTTACCTAGAAAGTACTGCTAATATAAGGTAAGTACATGGAACAGGGGTAGGTTTAGGGGTAGGTTCAGGGTTAGTACTAGTTATTACCCAGTAATTGTAGTTAATAAGTTACATGGGTAACTGGACTGTAAAAGGAAGCGTTACCCAAAATGCAAGCAGTCAAATGTTTTATAGTTACAATGTATGTTTGCAATTGTTTAGTCCCAGTTACAGGAATGGGTAAGGGGGAATGTTTCCATCTGCCCACGGTCCATGTTTATCTTTGATGAAATGGACAAAATGCATCCCGGGCTGATCGACAGTATTAAGCCTTACCTGGACTTCTACGACAATCTGAACGGAGTATCGTACAGACAGGCCATCTTCATTTTCCTCAGGTCAGTATTATTGTGTACTTAAGTGTAAACAGAAAATATAAATCTGTAAGTAATGTAATTTATGCAATTGGTCACTAGTGCTTGATGGGCGGTACAGACCAAAAATATTTTTCTATTATACGTTACGTGTATATATATATATATATTATATATGTGCATTTATTTGATCAAAAATACAGTAAAAAACGCAATATTGTGAAATATTATCACAGTTTAAAAGAACTGGTGTTCAACAAGAAAGAATTCAACATTGATAATAATAAGAACCATTATGAATAATTGAGCACCAATAATAGAGCAAATCCGCATATTAGAATGATTTCTGATGGATCATGCGAAACTGAAGATTGGTGTAATGATGCTGAAAATTCAGCTTCGATTACAAATTAAATAAATTAAATTTGACTATATTCAAATAGAAAAATATTTTAAATTGTAATAATATTTTCAAAATATTACTTTATTAAAAGAAATGAATATACATTTTTGATCAAATAAAAGACAATTGTGTTTTTTTAATTATTCCAAACTTTTGCCCGGTATGAAATGGCATAAAAGGGCTTTTTATTGATCTATCAGGACCCTTTTACAGCCAGTTGTTTGTGTGTTTATAGTAACGCGGGCGGTGAGAATATCGTCCAGGTGGCTCTGGATTTCTGGAGGGACGGGAGAGAGCGAGAGGAGATGCAGCTGAAGGATCTAGAGACGGCACTGACACTGTCCGTCTTCAACAACAGAAACAGTACGTCACATGCCTCTTATCCTTCTCACATCTGCTAAAATATGGAGCAAAAAATCCTCATGACAAGCCGATCGTTATGCATTAAACTGAGTGCATTTTAAGTAATTTTGTTTATTAGTTTCACTGTAGTTTGTTGGCGATTTCCAATATAATGAAGATCTCACTACAAATGTATTGTCTTTTTTTATGTAATTGCCCCATTATATTTTTTTAATGTAACCTTTCATGCAGTGTGAAATGCAGCTGTTTGTGAATGTAAAAGTTTTAAAGTGCACAACAAATTAAGTTATTTTTTACATTTTAACCGTCTCCTAAAAAAAGAATTGATTCTGAACTGCTGAAACGAGTCGTCAGTAATTCCAGTGTCACTTCCTGTTGCATACCTACGTTACGTAACTATGTAACAAATTTGCATAATGCCAGCCTATGGTCTTGATTGGCTTCTTGTGAACAACATCTACTTGCCCCTAAACACTGTAGTTGTAGCTGAGACTGGAAGAGTTTGGTTCGTGTTTGTGGTGTCGAGAGCGTGTGTATCCACTTTGATGCACTTCAAAAGATGAGGACTCACGCTGGAATTGATACAGTAAAACTCACGCCATTGTTACTGTTTGTATCTCACTCTGTGTATCAAGTGCTGAGGAAGATCTGGAACTGAAATTCAGAATGGTAATGGGCGTTTCGTTTCCGACGTGCTGTAAGTGGTCGACCAATCACAACAGACTGGGTCATCTGACCAATCAGAGGAGAGATAGACCAATCACAACAGACTGGGCATCTGACCAATCAGAGAGGTAGACCAATCACAACAGACTGGCCATCTGACCAATCAGAGCAGAGTAGACCAATCACAACAGACTGGCCATCTGACCAATCAGAGCAGAGAGACCAATCACAACAGACTGGGTCATCTGACCAATCAGAGCAGAGTAGACCAATCACCAATCAACTGGGTCATCTGACCAATCAGAGCAGAGTAGACCAATCACAACAGACTGGGCCATCTGACCAATCAGAGCAGAGTAGACCAATCACAACAGGCTGAGTCATCTGACCAATCAGAGCAGAGTAGACCAATCACAACAGACTGAGTCCATCTGTCCAATCAGAGCAGAGTAGACCAATCACAACAGCTGGGCCATCTGTCCAATCAGAGCAGAGTAGACCAATCACAACAGATGGGCATCTGGCCAAACACAAGTGACTGATAAAATCAGGAAACTTTAAAATAGCATAATAGAGGCACTGTAAACATTGACACGCTTGTTTTGTTTTTCTTCTCTCCATCCACAGGTGGTTTCTGGCACACTAGTTTAATCGATAAGAACCTGGTGGATTTCTTCGTGCCGTTCCTTCCTCTGGAGTACAAGCACATCGTTCAATGCGGTTTGTCCGAGATGGTCTCCAAGGGTCACGTCCGGATAGAGAAGTGGTTGAGTCGATGGCCCACGACCTGAACTACTTCCCTAAAGAGGAGCGCGTCTTCTCCATGCAGGGCTGCAAGGTCATCCCAGCCGGCTGGACTTCTACGTTTGAACAGAGGGACAAAGAAAGACTTAAAAACAGCAAACTGGTTATCGTTTGTGTGCTTTTTTCACGGAAACCCCTCTGTTATTCTGCAATAGAAAGAACTGGAGCAGAACATTACAGCTTTACATGAGTATGCTCTCGAAAGACTCTAAAGTGGGATGTTTTTTATTCAATCACGAGTGTTTTATACACTAATGGACTGTTTTATTGATGTCGCATCAGCTGCTTAAGTCCTCCTTTTCAAGAGTGTTTCTGTTGAAGATGATGTAGAAGCAGAGGAAACCTTTTTTTAAAGACTTTGCACATCTTGGAGCTCCAAAAAACACTGGCTATCTGTTGATCTGTATTAATTTTTTATGAGAGAAAAAAACAATTTGCCTTTATCTTGAAATATTACATTTATTACTGCCTTTTTAAAAGAAAAACGATGTGTATAAAGAAGATCATTAGCTAGAAGACAATTGTAGCTTAACCTGAATCTCATTTTGATCTTTTGAAACATAATGATCATTTGTTTTTCCGCTTCATCACTGTCAGGATTCAGATTTGTGTTGTAGATTTTAAGTTGCAGTGTCACATGCTCTAGTGCCACTGCTTCTGATTGAGTAAATCACAGTGCCTGTATATCTTACAAGAATACAGTTAAACATGTTTTTTTTAATGTATTATAGGCACTCGTCATTATTTGATGATCTGGTTTGAACATAATTTCACATTTAAGAACGTTTATGAAAATTATTCTTGAGATGCACCAAGATAAAATGAAAAAATACTTGAAAGATTATCATAATATTGATTTTGATAAAGCTTTATGACCAAAACGGACTCAATTGGTCTTGAGAATTTTATTTTTGTACATGTTGGCAAGTTGATTTCTATTACTTTTGTATTGAGCCTCCCAGTTTTCCATAACTATATACATCTTAAAATCCTTACACAGTCACAGACATTGCTGGGAAACAATGTGTAGTAAAACTAGAGACTTAAAGGAGTAGTTCACTTTTAAAAAAACTTTTGCTGATAATTTACTCACCCCCATGTCATCCAAGATGTCCATGTCTTTCTTTCTACAGTCGAAAAGATATTAAGGTTTTTGATGAAAACATTCCAGGATTTTCTGCATATAATGGACTTCAATGGGAGCCAAACGGTTCAAGGTCCAAATGACAGTTTCAGTGCAGCTTCAAATGACTTTAAACGATACCAGGCGATGAATAAGGGTCTTATCTAGGACCCTTCGAGTCATGACTCGAAAAAAGATTTAATTTTGATGAACGAGTTCGAACAGGAGAGTCACGAACGCTCATCACAGAATAGAGCAAGACGAGCATTTGTGCTCAAAAAACTTAAACTTTGTTATTTATTTTTTAAATGACCGATGGTTTCGCTAGATAAGACCCTTATTCATCGTCTGGTATCGTTTAAAGCCCTTTGAAGCTGCACTGAAACTGTCTTTTGGACCTTGAGCCGTTTGGGTCCCATTGAAGTCCATTATATGGAGAAAATCCTGGAATGTTTTCATCAAAAACCTTAATATCTTTTCGACTGAAGAAAGAAAGACGTGGACATCTTGGATGACATGGGGGTGAGTAAATTATCAGCAAAAGTTTTTTTAAAAGTGAACTACTTTAAGTTTTCACTTCAAATTCTAGCAAATGTAATATTTTGGAGCAGATACATTTTTTTTTCCATATCTAAAAATCTAAATTTCTTGGTATTTGTCTAATTGACTGGGTTTTCACAATCTGATGTGTAATTATATTGGTTTTCTAGTAATTCTGAGCTTTTTTAATGTAACTAACTACTACCTATAATCACCAAGCTTGTCAGTGAAAGGTCCAAAGTCCAATTGGAAAATTTGTTTTAGAGTATCTCCACCAAAACTCTACATAATTCTGGCTGATCATCATGGTGTTATTTTTCTATTCAATTTTAGTTTTTACAGTTTTCCCAGAATAGGCAATAAAAAAAAAACAGAAATTGACGGAATGTCTGTGAATTTAAAATTTTAACCGTCAAAACTCACACACTCACATGCACAAGGCCTTAAAAACCCATTTCTTTCTCTTAATGCCACACTAAAACGAGTCTGTAAATGATTACTTTGCTGCGTAATCTTTATGACATCTGAATGATCTCATTGGCAGGTGAGAAGTGCCTCATGATACCACGTAAATACAGGTGTATTTCTGTCTGATAATGACACACCATATAATAAACACAACAAAATGAAATATCTGCTCTCTTAAAGGGATAGTTCACCCAAAAAAGAAATACTATCATCATTTACTCAGCCTCATGTCGCTCCAAACCCTTAAGACTTTCATTAATCTTCTGAACACAAATGAAGATATTTTAATGAAATCTGAGAATTTTCTATCCCGCCATCGACAGCAACTCAACTACCACTTTGACAGTTCATAAAAAGGTTGTACAACTAATCCTAATGAATTAATTTTTCTGAAGAGTTTATATGATGAAAAGATTGAATTTAGGCTTTCATTCACATATAAACATTCATCAACTCACATGAGCTGTGGTAAACCGAAGCTCAAGCATGTTACGCAACACGTTTGCGCTTCAGCAAAAACCAATGAGGTTCATTCTAATGTTGAGCTTCTGTTTATGTTCGCTGATCAATGTTTATCTGTGAATAAAAGACTAAATTAAATCTGTTCATCATATAAAGTGATCGAGTCTCTTCAGAAGATTTGGAAAAAACGTTCAATTAATATTGATTAGTTTTATGATCTCTTTATGAACTTTTTGAGGCGTCAAAGTGGCGAATGTCAATGGAGGGACAGAAAGCTTTCAGATTTCATCAAAAAGATCTTCATTTGTGTTCTGAAAATGAATGAATTTGGGTCTTCGGGTCTTTAATTCCTACGGGTTTGAGGGAGAGTTATTAATGACAGATTTTCATTTTTGTGTGAACTCTCTCTATAACACAGAATGCAGAAACATTCACGAAAAAAACAATAAATGCAAAGAGAAACAGCTGAAAATTTTATTTGAAAATAGACAGCACTTTATTTCTGATCCACATGTTTTTGTGAGCATTGGGTCCAGATGAGAAGAGGAAACTCCAACTGTCTGCATATCATCTTGTGATTTCAAGACTTCCGGACACTGACAACATTCCTCCACACAAGAGCCGTTCCCGGCTGTACTCCAGAGGCACAGTTCCATATTAAACGCTTCAGGTTTCCATTATACGAGCAACACGGCATTGATGCAGCCATCGTTTTCTGGGTTATTCGTCACCTGGGCATATTTACCTGAAACACATCATCACATTTCATTTTTCACTCTGAAACACATTTTTAAGCATTGCATAGACAAACAGGTAATCAGACTCACCCCAGATGACCTTCCCGCCCTGCGTGACCAATCCGAGCTCACTGACGTTGACCTCGATGACCGTTCCCTTGGTGATGACGCCCAGCGTAGTGTATAACGTGGAGGACGGGTTCTTCTTCACCCCCAGGATGGGCAAACAGAACGTGGCCTTCAGCTCAGGATGAGTGACGTGTGCCTTCTTAAACCTCAGACCCTGTAGACATTTACAATCACAACTCCATTAATATATGTGTATGTGTATATAATGTATGTATGCTAAGGTGTTTATTAATGTTAACTTAAGGGACCTTGTAAAGTGTTGACAAATATTTACATATTTGTTGCATTTAGTGTGTAATAGGGCTTTTATTATATAAAATATAAAAACATTTATGAATATATATATATATATATATATATATATATATATATATATATTAGGGGTGGTTAATTGGTCTGATTTCCCGATTCGATTCGATTACGATTATTGAAGTCCCGATTCGATTACAGACGATTTTCGATTATTAACGATTCTCGATTATTGATTTTCCATTTCACAACAGTAAACGAAAATACACTACAAAGTGATTGCAGTATTAAAAAAAGTCAGCTGCTGAATTACTTAACTCTTTTGTTGAGTAACAACACTTCAAAGCACTTTCTGTGTCGTGTAGTTATAACTTCAGAATTATTTATATGTAGCTTATGTTCTGTAGAACACAGAAATGAATACATCACATTGTGAGTCATCAAGTTGAACTAAACAATAACAAAAAAATGAAAGGCTTATTTCCTTTAGGAAGTAGATCAGAACCAACATACTGTAGAAATTGGACAATTTTCTTCTAGGTGTTGTTCAAGTGGAGGAAGACTGCAGGTTGCAGTCGAAACATGTCAAGGTAAAGAAAAAGTTTTTCTCCACCTGAACACCTTATCTTTCTAGAAGAAAATTGTCCAATTTAATCATTAAGAAGACAAAAATGAACATTTTTGAACAACTTACTGTAGCTTCAGCTTATGTACTGTAGAACACAGTGACAAAATGCAACACACTATCTTGTGAGTAATCAAGTTGTACTGAGAGAGAGGAGAGAGAGAGAGAGAGAGAGAGAGAGGGGAGAGAGAGAGAGAGAGAGAGAGAGAGAGAGAGAGAGAGAGAGAGAGAGAGACGCGAGCGCGATCAAACTCGTTGTGTGTGTGAGAGAGAGAGGGAGCGCGATCTAGCGCGAGAGGGAGCGCCTAGTTTCGAGCGCGATCAAACTGTATGTGTGTGTGTGTGTGAGAGAGGGAGACGCGAGCGCGATCAAACTGTATGTGTGTGTGTGTGTGAGAGAGAGGGAGACGCGAGCGCGATCAACTGTATGTGTGTGTGTGACAGAGAGAGAGAGAGAGGGAGACGCGAGCGCGAACAAACTCTTTGTGTGTGTGAGAGAGAGAGTGAGAGTGAGTCGCGGGCAAACAAACTGTGTGTGTGTGTGTGTGTGAGAGAGAGAGAGAGAGAGAGAGAGAGAGAGAGAGAGAGAGAGAGAGAGAGAGAGAGAGAGAGAGAGAGAGAGAGAGAGAGAGAGAGAGAGAGGAGGGAGAGAGAGAGGGAGAGGGAGAGAGAGCGAGCCGCGGGCGCCTTTACACGCGCTTGCTAACTAGAACTGGGCGCGTTCGTGACGTTCAACTTTCGGTATAACATTTTTTACAACAAAAAAAAAATCGATTTTTGAAAATTTAATAATCGATTCATACTCGTTCATTACATAATCGCGATTAATCAATAATCGATTTTTTTCACCACCCCTAATATATATTAGTGCTGCACGATTTATCATAAAACAATCGCCAATGCGATTATATGACGCAAAATGCTGCGATTAGGGCAAATTAGGACTGTTAACGTAATTAACACAGCATCTGTTCATTTTTGTCATCCTTTGACTAGTGTCACATAATCCCGCTCTTATTCGTGCGAATGCTTTTAAACCATTCATGCACGACAAGTAAAAAAAAAAAACACGCATACAGTTCTCTTTCGCGCTTGAACGAACAATAACACACAATCATGCCAAAATGTCGTTGTGTCAAGTATCTTCATAACATAAGAGCAGTCATTTTTATCCAGACATCAATGGCTTATTGATCATTATAGGTGTTATCAATCATTTAGTTGTTGTTGTTAGTTTGAGTTGAGAAATACACATTTCAGAATTATCGCTAATCTGTGCACTTTGCTTGAGAACCAAGCAAGTTGACTCATGAAACATTTTTTTATTATATCGCAATCACAATATTAACCTCAATAATCGCAATATGACATTTTCCCCAAATCGTGCAGCACTAAATATATATATAAGATACACATTTATTTGGCCTTTTTATTATCACAACTCACTCAAGATATTATTTTATCCATATTGCCCAGCCCAAGAGTGCATATGAGATATTTTACCATAGGTCTGATGAAGCGCTCATATTTGGGTGGTTTGCGTGTGAAACCGTCTCCTACGAAACAGACTTTGGTCACCATTCTCTTCCAGGCCTTTTTCTGTCTCTTTCCTGTGCGGATGACTTTCAGAACCTCGGTTTCACCCTGGGCTCGGACCTTCGGTAAGGGAACTTCCCACTTTCCCTAAAGAAACACATCACACAAACACTATGCTTAGTAAGGACACCAGATAGGACAAGACAACATGAAACGGCAGTTTTA
The DNA here is from genome assembly GCA_036326025.1 of Chrosomus eos. Taxonomy (NCBI): domain Eukaryota; kingdom Metazoa; phylum Chordata; class Actinopteri; order Cypriniformes; family Leuciscidae; genus Chrosomus; species Chrosomus eos. The sequence continues at coordinate 7,270,458 of CM070834.1, forward strand.
CTTCTGTGATATAACACATTACTAAGCAAAACAAGATAAAGCAGAATCTTCTAGCTTTCACTTAATTGTTTCCTATATTTGCTCAGGTACAAGTTGGTTATTATCGTTAACAAAAACTATTAAAAACACTTCTGTTAATTGCAATAAAATACAATTTAAATATTAGTTTGAGATAATTGAAAATATATTATTAAAACTATAGTATAACTAAAAGAAACACTGGGTACAACAGGACCAACATTTAGCCAATAATTTTATGCCTTAAAGCAACACCAAGTAACTTTTCCTCTTCGGTCGCCCTACTGGTTGGAAACGAAATTGTCCATTGCCGCTGTCGTGAATAATTTAGCCTACCGTCGCACGCACGCTCGCTGTTTATCCAGCACCGGCTTTAGAATGAACGATGTCCACAGACAAGGTAGAGTATGTTACATGATTTCATGAAAGGATGATGTATTGTGACATCAGAAACGAAGAAAAACGAAATAATGACTATTGTAGCGCTTGACGTAAAGCAGTCGAATTTTGTAGTTCTTTTTGTGCACGGGTTCCTACCCGAACCCCGAGTTACATAGTGCCAGTAAAAGCGATACAGACCCCGTCAGGCTATGGCAGACGAGTCATTTAACTTATTTTAAGTCGATGTACCATCACAAGGGTCTTGGAAATATATTATGAAGGTTGAAAAACTACTTAGTGTTACTTTAAAACTCATCTCTGATAATCATATTTAAATGTTTTTCATGTGAAAAATATTTTCTTCATGCCTTCAAATAGCTTTAATGTAACTCTACACCCTGGCCTCATTTAGTATACGCGGAGTCATGAATATGCAAATTAGCCCCGCCTCCACTCGCTCAACTTTACTGTAGTAAATGCTGCACAATGGCAAGTGGAAATACTGCTTTAATTGAGCCATATGTTTATACCAGAAACTCTCAGAAGAGTGAATTTAACAGGGTCTACAAGTGGATGTATCAGAATGGTAGTGCGTTTTATGTAACACTCTCTACAACGTCAGACACATAATGGTAATTAATATAATTAGCCTTTTGCTTGACTGTGTTATCAAACAGCTAATTATGTGTTGCTAATGTTACAGACAGCTACCTTCTAAAAATCAGTATCCTTATAAACACTTTTAACATCATAGAAAGTCAGTGGAGAAAATTGATTGATTACATATTTGTGACGGCAGGGAACGGGTGTTTTTAAACCACGTTTTGATCCTCAGCAATGGTGTTGACTCATGCATTTTTTGCACATGGTTTGTCTTAAAACATATATAAATAAACAGACATAAACAATATTAAACAGGGGTCTTTAATACCACAAATCTGATTGGATACTCACAGCCTTCTCTTTCCTCTTCTGTTTGATCATATTGGAGAGGACTTTGGCGCGTGATTGGCCCTCTCTGTCCAGCAGGTACGCTGGCACCGCCCCTTCTGGTGTCTTGTCATCGTCCTTCTGTTTGCTCTT
>CM070834.1:7272039-7437039 GCA_036326025.1 Chrosomus eos
CCCCAAATAAAGAGGTTTGAACTTATTGTGTGTTTTTTACATTTCTGTGGTCGTTATAAATTTGCAGCTATACAATTAAATTCATTACCAAGCTGTTTCGTTTCACATTAGGGATTTAAGACTAATAAATACCCTGTTTATGTCAGTTTAATGTCATCGTGTTTATAATATCTCAATTTGCAGGGTGAAGAGAGATTAAACTGGAGGAAATGGAAAGGACAAAGTAAGTGACAACTTGAAAATATTCTACATTTACAGAACAGTTTTTGACTTCAAGCTGGAATTCCTATTTCGTATCAAAAATGTCCCAGAAAGGCACAAGACGCATTGATAATAGTCACTAATAATCTATAAAGGTTTGCATATGTGTTGTGTTTTGTATGTTTGACCCATCAAGGCTTTTATGGCTCATATAGTATGATGTAGTGTAGATGTAGCTCTTATTCGAGGAGGAAAACACACTTAAATTTTAAACAGAGGCTCAAACTGAGTAAAAATATGCAATTTTATGTAGATTCTGATCTTTATATGGACAAAAAATAAGATGAAATTTTAAAGATTCTATTGTAATTCAATGAGATCTTTATAAGAGTATAACATACATACATATCAGTCATCACTATATCTGCCAATAATATTTATTAGTAAAATGTTTAAAATGCTTAGTTTTATGATCAAAGCTCTGTAGTTTTAAAACATATAATGCACTGCTGCAATACAATGATAATCGAGAGATAAACAAATAAACCTTCCTCAAAAAGCCTGATGATCATATTTGAACATGATTTTTCTAATAAATTAGCTCTGGATACTCAAGTAAACCTAAGTTGCTTCAGTCCAGTAAGTCTTCGTCTTGAAATATTAATGATCTTACATTTATAAAAGGATTTCTCAGAAAAAAGACACGTGAGGACGTTTTTACAACTATACTAAAATGCCTTTTACTTGGTAAAAGTCTAAACTATCAATAAGACGACACAGAAGGCAAGTAGCAGATTGTGTGCAACAGGTTTTTTGATCATGTTGCTACTTAGAAATGATTTAATGTGTCAAAAATGACACATGATAGTCAAGTCAAATTTTATTTCTATAGCACATTTAAAAACAACAGAGTTGCGCCAAAGTGCTGTACAGAATTACAATGTGTAATTAAAAGCATTGAAGTAGAAAAGGCAGAAGACATTTATAGAGGTAATTACACTCGACACAATCCATTTAATAGATTCATATAAAATCATCATTCATATAATTAACGTAGCTTAATTAAAAGCCAGAGAGAATAAATAAGTTTTAAGAGCCGATTTAAAACTAGATAATGCCAGGGCAGACCTCACAGCTAATCGTGCACAAGGGTTAAGATCATAATGTAAAGCTCCTCTCACGGTCATATTAAAGTGTTCATAGCTACTATCTGTGTCTTCATCCCCAGAGAAAGAGGAGAAGAGACAACGCAAAGAGAGCAAACTCATCCAGCAGCTGGAGAAACATAAGCAGGAGAAAGAGGAGGAAAACAAGCAGCAGGTTCAGCATGAAGAGAAGGAAAGTAAAGGTATATTCAAAATGGCAAACTTTCACTACTAGATTGTGTATATAATGTGTGCTAGAACAGGGCTTTTCAATCTTTTAGATGCCACTGACTCCCAGTGGCCTAACTATAAAGTTTAAACTCAGAATTTCTATGATAATATGAATTGTTGTAAGACAGAAATTATGATAGTGTGTGGTTGTAAGGCAGTTTCATACGTTTACATGACAGCGGCTCTCTCTGGCTCAGAACACAGATCTGAATGAACCGCTGTGATTGTACTTGTCAAAGGTGTAATAGGCACAGATAATTCGTTGTCATTTAGGAATATATGTAGAATGTATATAGTCAGGGTTCCCGCGGGTCCTTAAAAAGTCTTAAAAAGTCTTAAATTAGATTTTTAAAATTTAAGGCCATAAAAAGTCTTAAAAAGTCTTATTTTTTACTTATGAAAGGTCTTAAATTTTAGATGACACTTCGACTTAGACATATATAAATGTTTTCCAAATTAAAACTAATTAGCGTAGTATTATTTTTTATTATTCTATCTTTGTGGATTTGCTTGGTCACGTGACAACTCGCCGTCGCCGCATCACATTCGCGGCAGAACGTCTCTCCTGCACGCGAGAGAGGAGAGGAGGAGAAAGTTGGCGAATGTCAGTTCAGTCGTAAGTTCATTCTTTATGTGCGTAGGGGTGTGCGATGTGTATTGTCTATTATGATATTGTAATCATTGTTTTAACGATGTATGAGGCACTGTGAGCTGACATCGCAGTTGTCTCTCCTGCTTTCACTGTGTGATGTGTGCAGTTATAGGCTAACGTTATAACTGCACACATCACACAGTGAAAGCAGGAGATTATAGGTATGTCCAATGTCCCCAAATTAGTTTTTGTCTTATATTTACATCATATTATGTTCTTATATTAGAATATCACATCAGTGAGTGCCGTTTTGAACGAGTCATTTTAACGTTTCAATGAACAATCACTTGTTTCTTTCCCGAACGAATCATCCGTTTGAACGAATCGGTTGAATGAATGATTCCCTCAACTCGCTTATTAAAGGAGAACTCCGGCGCAAAATGAAATTTGGTCTAATTACACATTGTTACCTAGTCAACTGTTATCTGAGATTTGTTTTCATGATTATCGAATGTAAATACTTTTATCTCAGTTTACAGTTTAGCCTATAACACTAGTATAACGCAAGTAGATAGGGCATAGAGTAATGACAAATAAAAAATTCGAGCAGTCGAAACACGAACGCCGAGCCACCTTATCACAACAACTGGCTCGTTCACATCTCAACAGCGCACTTGGCTCGGCGTTCGTGGTTCGATTGCTCGAGACTGTTTTCCAAAGATGGCTCCTGTCTGTTTTCGCGAAGCTGACTGTATGTATAAAATATCTTCTTATTAAACTGTTTGTACACTTACAACGTTCTCAATGCTTCGGTTTGTATGTAGGGACCCTGATTATGCTACCGTGTTAGTGTTGGGCTATTTTGAGCCTTGTTAGTGGTATTAACTAGCGATTTTTATTTGTCATTACTCTATGCCCTATCTACTTGCGTTATACTAGTGTTATAGGCTAAACTGTAAACTGAGATAAAAGTATTTACATTCGATAATCATGAAAACAAATCTCAGATAACAGTTGACTAGGTAACAAAGTGTAATTAGACCAAATTTCATTTTGCGCCGGAGTTCTCCTTTAAGACAATCACCTACGGGCGGTTTTAGTTTCATATTTAAATTACCCTTTAATTAAAACGTTAAAATTAGAAATCATTTAAATATTGAATATTGATTTAAAAAAAAACTCTCATAGCTTTATTTATGCAATTGTAAATGGAGTGTAAATATTAATGCCACTTCTGCTGCTGCTTCTGTGTCACCTCTGCATTGCAAAGATGGATTTTGATTGAATGATTTAATTTGACTGGTAACGGTGGTACTGTATAATTGTGTAATTAAGTATTACTGTATAAATAAGTATAATTACTGTATAATTTAATTTGAATGTTAGTATTTGACATAAAAGGTGATGCATAACTCTAAATAGGTTTAGAAAGAATGTCCATATATAGGTGAAAATGCCCCTGGAAGTCAATTTAAGTTTGCAAATATTGCATATTAATTAATCATTTCTGTCACTGCTGTGAACTGACCACTGCATAGAATATGACAAATATTAATATCTTCGTGAGTCAGCTGTCAACAACAGGCCTAAACCAGCCATGGCACCAGCAGAAAAACACAATCAGTAAAAATCATCTAAGTATTATCAACAAAACGTTGAAAATATCGAGATATATTTTTGTTAATATTGCACACCCCTAATGTATGGTATTAATTTTGATTTCTTCAGGTCTTAAAAAGGTCTTAAAAAGACTTAAATTTGACTTTAAAAAGTGTGCAGGAACCCTGTATAGTACACTAGCAGAGTAAAACCGTACTAGTTTGTCCTGTCTTGTCAGGTCGTGTGTATACGCTGAGCGTGGCTTTGCCTGGGTCAGTGATGGATAACGCTCAGTCACCGGAGCTGCGGACGTACCTGGCGGGTCAGATCGCCCGGGCCTGTGGCGTGTTCTGTGTGGATGAGGTGGTCATATTTGACGAGCTGGGCGAGGAGGACGCAAAGTGAGTCGCTACTTTGGTAGTTTTTTTCTTTGATTACACAGCCCTGCATATTAACAACGAATTCTGTGATTTGCCTAATATTACCGGTACCTAATTTGATGATGCTGAGTTAAAAAATATCAAAAAAAGTCAATACTTACAGTTTACATCACATACAGGTTGAATGGTTTGACTTTTCATATATGTATGTGCATCTCAGTTTATCAAAATAATAACTGAAGCAGTTAAAGGAGAACTGCGGCGCAAAATGAACCATTGGTCTCATTACACATTGGTACATAGTCAACCGTTCCCTGAGATTTGTTTTCATGATTATCGAATGCAAAGAGTTTTATCTCTGAAAACTGTTTAGCTTATAACGCTAGTATATGGGGCATAGAGTAATGAAGATAGAAATCGCTAGTTAATACCCCTAACAAGGCTTAAAATAGCCCAACATTAACACGGTAGCATAATCAGGGTCCCTACATGCAAACCGAAGCATTGAGAACATTGTAAGTGTACAAACAGTTTAATAAGAAGATATTTTATAAAGACAGTCCACTTCGCGAAAACAGACAGAAGCCATCTTTGGAAAACAGTCTCGAGCAGTCGAACCACGAACGCTTCTCATTGCTTCGGTTTGCATGTAGGGACCCTGATTATGCTACCGTGTTAATGTTGGGCTATTTTGAGCCTTGTTAGTGGTATTAACTAGCGATTTTTATTTGTCATTACTCTATGCCCTGTATACTAGCGTTATAGGCTAAACTGTTTTTAGAGATAACACTATTTACATTCGATAATCATGAAAACAAATCTCAGATAACGGTTGACTAGGTAGCAATGTGTAATTAGACCAAAGGTTCATTTTGCGCCGGAGTTCTCCTTTAAATGGTAAAGATTTCGGTTTTAATTACAAGTATTAAAAAAGGTATAATTTAGACAACAATCTGCAAAATATGTTCAGTTGTCAATTGAATGACATAAAATGCCCATTTAATGTCAAAGAACTTTATGTAAACACAAGGTTATAAACATCTGTCACTGTTTGGATGTAGTAAAACACTCACAGATGTAGCCGAAAACATCTGGGTCATGTTTGCATTTTCTTCTGTCACTGGCGCTGGTAATTCTAACCTTGAAATCATGGATTATGCATGAAATAATGCCATACAGATGAAAAACTGGCTGATAATTGAGTAAATGTTTGTAATCTGGTTCAGAGGAAGAGAGGAATCATGTCATTGTGGCAGTTTTTCTGCTGATTAAGGGATAATACAAGACTTCTTTACCTTGGAAATGGTTGGAAAAACTGCTACAAATTGCACATAATGTGATAAAGTGTGATGTGCTAAAGCAAAACAGGCACTTTTTTTTTTAATCAGCAACCCAATATTAGTTTGAAACAAGTATAGGATTTCATTCAGCAAATATGATGCAGTGCTATCAATATGAATGCACAGTCCAAGCTTCAAAACATGATCTTAATATTTCAGGAGCGTTGAGGGAGAGTTCAAAGGCATTGGGAAGAAAGGCCAGGCCTGCGTCCAGCTCGCACGCATCTTGCAATACCTCGAGTGTCCACAGTGAGTGCTGTCACTATCAGATTTCTGTCATATTAATGTGCTCGTTTAGGCATCACATCTGTGTTGTGTGCAGATATCTGCGGAAATCTTTCTTCCCGAAGCATCCAGACCTGCAGTTTGCTGGTGAGTGTCACATAATCTAATTCTGGTCGTGTTTTAGAGCCGAGCGTTTGCATAATCAGTTCAAACGTGTGTGTGTTTCAGGTCTGTTGAATCCTCTGGACAGCCCGCATCACATGCGCATGGACGAGGAGGCGGAGTTTCGAGAGGGGGTGGTGCTCGATCGGCCAAGCAAACCGGGGAAAGGGTCCTTCGTCAACTGCGGGATGAGGAAGGTGTGTGTTTAAAGACACGCAGGCTGATTGGCCTTTCATTGAGCAGGAAAGAACCTCAATCTCTCTATTCTCTCAACAGGAAGTTCAGATCGATAAACAGCTTAAAATGGGACTGAGAGTGACTGTACAGCTCAACAAGAGCCAAAACAAAGGTATACACACACTGCCTGTGTATTATATTTATATACTATTATAGTTTTTATTAATATTTTGAAATTATTTTAATTTTATAGTTACTATATATTAATTTATGAACTTTACAACATTGACACAGTTTTTGAAATGAATTGAAACAGTATTGAACTGAATTTAGCTGAATAGTGACACTATTGTCTTCTGTAGAGCTGCTTGTCAGCTGATATAGAATTTGTTTCATAACCCATTCATTAACTATTTTCCTGTTATTTATTTATTCATTAATAACTATTTAAAGTTATTTTCCTGTTTATTACTGTGAAACTCCTTTGAAACAATCTGTATTGTATAAAGCACTATACAGTATAAATATGACTTCGGTTGACTAGTTTCAGTTTTATTTCAGTTAGGGTTTTTCATTTAGTTCAAGCTTTTCATCTAATTCTTATTTCTATAACAATGTGTTTTATAGTTTTAGTTCATATCATATTATTTTTAATTTATTAAACATAAACTATAGTTTATATATATATAATCACAAACACATTGGTTTGTAGCACAAATAAGTTTTTTTTATTCACTTTGTTTTTCCTCTAGTTATTTAGCTATAGAGTTCGGGTTCGTGAAGTGAAAACTCTCCATAGGGAAATTGAATTTTAATCATAACTTAAAACTCTTTAAATACAGTCTTACTGTGAGCTACAAGGTTGTTAATCGATGGTATTTGCTTTTGTTAAAGCTGTCAGTCCACATTATTTCAATCTGTTTAACAGTGGAATTCCTGGTGAAAAACTACATTACCCATGATGCAGTACAGAAAATTCCACCAATCAGAGAGTCAAAACCAGCAAAGAGCTCTTTAGCTCCGCCCACTCCCATGAAGTGTGTTAGATCTCCCTACGTTCTCAAAATACTGACATATTTGAATATATGCATGTTTTAAATATATTTTACATTTAAAATATGGAAAAATACTTCCGGGAACCAGCACAGCTGAACAAGTGGGCGGCCACTAATGCACTCTAGCGGCTAATGAATCTAAGTCTCACACTTTCAGAAATAGCATACTTCTGCTTCGAAAAATAAGGTGGACACTAGAGCTAAAATAGCTCTCATATCTGTTTAAACCCTGTGTGTGTGTGTGTGTGTGTGTGTGTGTTTCAGAGGGGCGAGTGTATAAAGGTGTAGTTGTGGCTCCTCATGTCCCGAGGACTGAAGGTGGGCTGTACTGGGGATACAGCGTCCGGCTGGCGTCCTGTCTCAGTGAGTTCTTCACATTTCTCCATCTATTTCATTCTTAATTCTCCAGCAGCAGGTAAAGCTAGAGTGTGTTTGTGTTTGTGTAGGCGCTGTGTTCACCGAGTGTCCGTATAAAGACGGGTATGATCTGACCATCGGCACATCAGAGAAAGGAAACAACACAGATCACGTCACTCTGTCTCCATTCAAGTGAGTTTTGCATGGGTTTCTGCTTGTCTTATTTTATGGCTGATGAATGTATCTAAAACTGTCACTGATGTTTCCTATTAAATATTTTTAACTTAAATCTAAAGTAATATTGACATAATTTGAAAGCTTTTAGACTCCAGTTTTCATATTTGGTGACTGTTTTACGAATGACATGATATAGCAAAAGTAAACTATTCATGTGCAACAAGATTACTCATCATAGTCAAGTGAAGTTCAGACATTTATTTTGAAATATACTACCATGAAAGAGTGGTAGAAACCTCGGGGGGGGGGGGGGGGGGTAATTCCCTTGTTTTATTAATTTGTTTCGAGGGCAAGAATTCGTAATTCATGGCCATGATTGAACTCAAACATGGGAATGAATTAGTTAACTGTAATAATTAGTTTCCCCCCCTTGATTTAGTTCAATTAAAATGAGGGAACTAATTAGTAAAACGTGGCCATGAATTAAGAATTTGTTCCCTCGTTTTACTTAATCATGGCCACGCTGTTATAATTTGTGCCCTAGTTTTAGATCAATCTAAATGAGGGATTGAATTAGAACAACGTGATGACAATTAACAAATTAATAAGCCACAATTCAATAAAACGAGGGAATAAATTCTTAATTTGTGGCTATATTTATTTTTTTGTCTGCGTGTCATGTGCAGGGCTCTGTACATTTTCATGCTAAGTGTTCAAAAGATAACATTCCGGTCTAAAATATAAAGAAAAATGATAGATTTTCCGTTTGTAATGCATCATGTCTTGTGCATGACGTGTAATGCAAATCCGGGTTCTTTTTTGGATTGCCTTTTATGTTTGTTAAAAGTTGGATTGAAATCAAATACTACAATACTGCCCATGCTACTTCTGAATACGATGTCTACTTAAACAGTGTGAATTGTGTATATATATATTTCACTATAATCATGCGTCTTTCGGTCTTTATATGAATCATCCTTGGAGGACTAGTGGAAAAGTTTGGTACTACGCCCAAACAAAATCTTACTAAAAGCTCATATTTTGAGATATCAACCTCAAATTTGGAACACCGCTTGTTTAGATTTATGGCTTTGATTTTTCTAGCAGTTTTAGCATAAAACATGTTTAGTAAAATGTATAACTTTTTTCATTTCAATAATCTACCATGTCTGCTTTCAAAAGAGACAAATCTGCGGCCTCTATTTTATCTCTAATTACGTCAATTTAAGTTGTAAATGTGGTTTTCACGTTAAAAAAGTTTGACTAACAGTTAACAGGTTTTAAAACTGCTGTTTAATCAGCTGAGAAACTCAACTCTGTTCTGTGTCAGGCACATGCTGGTGGTGTTCGGTGGTCTTCAGGGGTTGGAGGCCAGCGTTGATACCGATGAGAATCTGAGCGTCACTGAACCCAGCGTGCTCTTTGACCTTTACCTCAACACCTGTCCTGGGCAGGGCAGTCGCACCATCCGCACCGAGGTGACACAGAAAACGCATATTTAACCTGCAATAAAATACTAATGTACCAACTGACAGGGTTTCATGTATAGTTTACTGCATTAGATGAGAGATTTTTTCCTTAAAGGATAATATCGGTATTTAGCACTTTGAGTCTATTTTCTAGTTTGTTTTGGATGAACTAGAGTGGTGGACACAGAAATGTTGACGATGGGTCCTGTCTCGACTTTTTGACTCTTTTAGAATCGCCTCTGAGCTAGAGGTCTTCACAGTGCACCCGAGACCCGTCGACCCGGGACCCGACCCGGGACCCGTACGGGTTCGGGTCTAAATTTTAAATGATCGGCCGGGTCCGGGTCGGGTCCGAATTTATTACTTCGGGTCCCGGGTCTGTTTAAAATTGTGTGTAATACCCGTGCGATCGGACTCGATCAGAGCCAGAATGAGTCAGATCAGCACTGCTTGTGTTTTTTTGCAACTTGTAAAAGTAGGTAAAGAAAAGAGAAATAATAAAAAAAGCGATCTCTCTCTTTCTCTCTCTCTCTCTCTCCCTCCCTCCCTCCCGTTAGAAGCAGAGCGCGCGGCCGCGCCCAGACTCAAAGAGAGTTAAAGGGTTAGTTCACCCAAAAATGAAAATTCTATCATAGTTTACTTACCCTCAAGTTGTTCCAAACCTCTATGTGTTTATTTGTTCTGCTGAACACAAAGGAAGATATCTGGAAGAAAACAGATCTCATTCCCCATTGACTACCATAGTAGGAAAAAATACATACTATGGTAGTCAATGGGGAATGAAATCTGTTTTCTTCCAGATATCTTCCTTTGTGTTCAGCAGAACAAATAAACACATAGAGGTTTGGAACAACTTGAGGGTAAGTAAACTATGATAGAATTTTCATTTTTGGGTGAACTAACCCTTTAATGCAACTGCATGCACGGTAATGATGGATACCTTTGTGTGCAGTGGGGAAACAGATCTTTACTATATTTAAGTTTATTTTATTTCTATATTTTATTTTATGTTTTTCTTGGTAGTAATTATTGATATGTAGGTAGGCTACTATGTATAAGTGTCATTTTGACTTCGTGTTCTTATTATGTGATAGTAAATGGTTCAAATCTCAAAAATGCTTGCAGACTTGAGTTACACACTCATATTTAAATATATTTCAAATCAGCAACAAAATCTGAGGTGAATTGTCACATAAATGTTTTCTATGACTCTCAAATTCGTTAAAAAACCCCAACATTTTAGGCTGATCCAGCTAGCGCGCATGTGCAGTCTCAAGTTTGTCGCATGTCATGTTTCTTTGGCAACTGGAGCTTCCAGCAGAGAGCACATATGATAGCAAATAAATAATGTCAGCGGCCATGGCACTGAACGAGCAATTGTTATTATAAGTTAGTTCAAAAGGACAAACGGTTAAGTTAGTTATTATGCGAGTTAACTCGAGTCAGAATGCACATGTGCAAACAAAGTTGCATTTGTCATCAATCACCGTGACATCAAGTGGACTTTTAAAGCTGAAATACTGAGTGGATTAAGCTTGGAATAACGAGAGAAATAACATGGATAGAACTTTCTTGTCGGTGGATTGCAATGCATCACAGTCAGTCAGGTAACGTTACAAGAAAGTGAGACGACGACGACTACTAAAATTATGTAAGACAAAAAGTTTTATTTTTCGCAACTTGTGTGAAATAATATGTGACAATCGGGTCCAGTCGGGTTTGTGTCTTCCCGTCGGGTTCGGGTCCAGTTTTCAAATAATAAACGGGTCCAGGTCGGGTCCGGGCACGGCGTTTCTCGGATCTGCACGGGTCCGGGTCCAACTTTTGAAATAAAAGACGGGTCCGGGTCGGTTCGGTTTAGCACATTACGGGTCTCTTCCGGGTCGGGCATGAATTTTTGGACCCGTGAAGACCTCTACTCTGAGCGCTTCAGAGTGGCTGTCTATGGGCATGCACAAACATGTGCTTAAAACAACCCTTAACGTTCGTTTTCAATACCGTGCAACTCACAGAGCGGTTAGTGGTGTTCGTTGATGATTAAAAACAAGTAGCGTAGCGAAATACAGTTTCTGTGGTGTTTTATTGCACGAGTTATTGCAATGAGTCCTCCAACAGAAATCATGCGATTTTACAAAATGCCAAATAAAGGCAAGGCAAGGCAAGGCAAGTTTATTTATATAGCACATTTCATACACAATGGTAATTCAAAGTGCTTTACATAGGAGAAAACAAAAGAATCAAAACAAATAAGAATAATTAAAACAGTTTAGAATAAAAAATAAAATAAAGTACAGTAAAAACAGTCGGGCGAACAGTGGCACAGTGCTCATTCAGTAAATGCATGGCTAAACAGAAGTGTTTTGAGTCTGGATTTGAAAGTGACTACTGTAGGAGCACATCTGATCTCTTCTGGAAGCTGGTTCCAGCTGCGGCTGGCATAGTAGCTAAAAGCAGACTCTCCTTGTTTAGAGTGAACCCTTGGTATTTCTAACTGATGCGATCCTAATGATCTGAGTGATCTGTTGGGTTTATATTCAGTGAGCATATCTGCAATATATTGAGGTCCTAGCCCATTGAGTGATTTATATACCAGTAATAATACTTTAAAATCAATCCTAAATGTAACTGGTAGCCAGTGTAAAGACCTGAGGACTGGGGTGATATGTTCATATTTTCTGGTTCTGCTCAGAATCCTGGCAGCAGCGTTCTGTATGAGCTGCAACTGTCTTATGGTCTTTTTAGGAAGGCCAGTGAGGAGTCCATTACAATAATCCACCCTGCTGGTGATGAAAGCATGCACAAGTTTCTCGGTAACACTTTATTTGAAGGGGTGTGCATAAGACTGACATGACACTGTCATAAACATGACATAACCCCTGTCATGAACATGAAGGAGTCTTTATGAATGTTTATGACTGTTGTCATTAAGTGTCATTCGGTAAATTATGACACTTTCAATGCAAAGTTGACATTGTTTAAAATGTCTTTGTTATGACAACTTGACATTACCCAAGACAAAAATGTCTTGATTATGACAACTTGACATTAACAAAGACAGAAATGTCTTTGTTATGACAACTTGACATTAACCAAGAAATCATAACCTGTCAACCTGTCACAACTTTGGCCGTCATGACACCATTATAACTGTGTCATGAATATTACCTGTCCTCAAGTAAAGTGGAACACATTGTACTAGTTATAAAGATGTCATTAAGGGTTATTACACAGCGAAATGCTTTAAGTTTGATAATTAGACCTGTTATGACATATTTGTGACAGGTTGACAGGTTATGATTTCTTGGTTAATGTCAAGTTGTCATAACAAAGACATTTCTGTCTTTGTTAATGTCAAGTTGTCATAACAAAGACATTTTTTGTCTTTGTTAATGTCAAGTTGTCGTAACAAAGACATTTTTGTCTTTGTTAATGTCAAGTTGTCATAACAAAGACATTTTAAACAATGTCAACTTTGCATTAAAAGTGTCATAATTTACCGAATGACACTTAATGACAACAGTCATAAACATTCATAAAGACTCCTTCATGTTCATGACAGGTGTTATGTCATGTTTATGACAGTGTCATGTCAGTCTTATGTACACCCCTTCAAATAAAGTGTTACCAGTTTCTCTAAGTCTTGACTGGAAACAAAGCATCTAATTCTTGCAATATTTTTCAGATGATAGTATGCTGATTTAGTAATTGCTTTGACATGACTACTGAAACTAAGGTTTGACTCTAGAGACACACCAAGATTCCTGACTTGATTTTTAGTTGTTAGACCTCTAGAGTGAAGGTATGCATTCACCTTGAGAACTTCATCTTTGTTTCCAAACGCAATGACTTCAGTTTTGTCTTTGTTTAACTGAAGAAAGTTTTGGCACATCCAACCATTTACTTCATCAATGCATTGGCACAGGGAGTCAATGGGGCTGTAATCGTTAGGCGATAGGGCTAAGTAGAGCTGTGTGTCGTCTGCATAGCTGTGGTAAGAGATTTGGTTCTTTCTCATTATTTGGCTCATTGGGAGCATATACAGGTTGAATAGGAGTGGCGCAAGAATTGAGCCCTGGGGGACTCCGCATATCATGGATGTCCACTCAGACTTATGGTCTCCTATACTCACATAATAACCTCTCCCTTCTAAGTAAGACCTGAACCATTTTAGGACTATCCCAGAAAGCCCCACCCAGTTTTCCAGCCTGTCAAGAAGTATGTTGTGATCGACAGTGTCAAATGCAGCACTGAGGTCGAGTAGTACCAGCACTGATAATTTGCCTGTATCAGTATTTAAGCGAATATCATTTATTATCTTTATGAGAGCTGTCTCTGTGCTGTGATGCGATCGGAAACCAGATTGAAAATTGTCAAAGTAACCATTCAAGCTTAAGAATTTGTTCAGCTGATTGAAGATAACTTTTTCAATGATCTTGCCTATGAAAGGAAGATTTGAGATCGGTCTATAATTGCTTAAGATGGTCTTATCCAGATTGCTCTTTTTTAGGAGAGGTTTGACAACTGCAGTTTTCAGGGAGTTTGGAAAACTCACAGAGAGAAGTGAGGCATTTACCACTTCTAGAAGATCTGCTTCCAAACTGTTTAACACACTTTTGAAGAAAGATGTGGGAAGTGCGTCAAGGGCACAGGTTGATGTTTTTAGGTGTTGTGCGGTTTCTTCCAAAATTTTGCCATCAATTTCTTCGAAATCAGACATAGTAACTACTTTCTCAGGTAGTGGTCGGATCTGTTTGACCCCAGCGCAACTCAAGGATGAGCTGATCACCTTTCTGATATTATTGATTTTCTCAGAGAAGAAAGAAGCAAACTCACTGCACTTGCTGTCTGATAGCATTTCACTGGGAATCTGGCTTGGGGGTTTGTCAGTCTCTCTACAGTAGCAAAAAGAGTGCGTGTGTTGTTTAAGTTTCTGTTTATAATATTCGAAAAGAAAGTCTGTCTAGCTTTGCCTAGTTCCATATTAAAAGCATGGATGCTGTCTTTGTAGATGTTATAATGGACTACAAGTTTTGTCTTCCGCCACATGCGCTCTGCTCTTCTGCATTGTCTTTTCATGTTTTGCACAGCTGTTGAGTTTCTCCAAGGTGCTTTTTGTCTACCACTATTCTTCCTGACTTTCACAGGAGCAATATCATCAATTACACTTTTAATTTTTGAGTTAAAAGATTCAAGGAGAAAATCAACAGAGTCAGCAGATATGCTTGGTTTTAAAGATATAGCCTTCATAAATAGCACACTAGTGTTCTCATTTAAGCATCTCTTCTTGACAGACACAGATCTAGCTTCAATGGCAGGAGAGATCAATATATCAAAGAAAATACAGAAATGATCAGACAGTGCTACATCCTTAATAACAATCGATGAGATGTTTAGACCCTTACTGATAAGTAGATCTAGAGTGTGTCCACGATTATGTGTGGGTCCATGTACATGCTGAGTCAGATCAAAAGTTTTTAAAACAGTTTTGATTTCTTTTGCCATATTGTTTTCGGCATTATCTATGTGGATGTTAAAATCTCCAGCAATGGCAAAACAGTCAAACTCTGAGGAAATTGTTGATAACAGTTCTGTCAAGTCCTCAGCAAAGGCTGGAGAGTATTTTGGAGGCCTGTAAATAATGATAAGTAAAATTCGTGGAGCACCTTTTAACACAATACCCAGATATTCGAAACACGGGTAATTCCCAAATGATATTTGCTTATATTGATAGACATCTTTAAAAAGAGCAGCTAAGCCCCCGCCTCTCTTACCCGCTCTGCAAACACTCATAAAAGTAAAGTTAGGAGGGGATGTTTCATTGAGGACTGTTGCACTGCAGCTGTCTTCTAGCCAAGTTTCATTTAGCAACATAAAGTCCAGGTTGTTTGTGGTTATTAAGTCGTTGACCAGAAGTGATTTATTATTAAGTGAGCGGATGTTTAAAAGTGCTAACTTAACAGTCGTACTTTTTGTCCCCAAAGCGATCTTAGTTTGGCGTGTAATAGGCACCAGATTAGATGGGTTTGCTGTACGGCTTTTGAAGGCCTTAGACTTTCTATCATGTAATTGAACAGCAATAGAGAAAGATTCAGGCACACTGGGTTCCCGCTTGTTTTGTAAACATTTAAGAAAGTTACTGTTATAGCGGGGACCCGACACATATCACTGAGAGCTGGTATCAGTTGTTTTTGGTTCACTGCGAGCCGCTGGAGGAGGGTGCGGGCCCTGGCGCTGTGGCAGAGGCCGAAGAGCTCTCACAGGAGGGGGGGAGGGCGAGCTGGGCCCGCAGGCTTTGGTGGTTGTGGGGCCTGCCGTTTTTTGGGTGACATCTGGGGCTTGCAGCAAAAGAATGGGATAGTCTGGTTCCAGCATACACCAGTTGTTCCATTTTCTCTGAGAAGCACAGAAGTGGACATGCTGGAGAGAGAGATAGCGTGTCTGGTGTTTGCTGTTGCTCTGGTGTTATCGGAGGCTGTAATATGCTGTCCTGGATTTCCTGGCTGTTTTCCAGAAAGTCGTCCTTGGGTGCTGAATCTTCTAGCAGTTCTAGTATGTCACAGTCTGTCTGTGGTGAGCTCTGTGGGCAGGACTCAGCTGAGATTGTGTGCGTGAGCAGAGGTTGTTGTGGCTGAGTGATGTTATCATTGTCCTTGTGTGATGTGTCAGCCGCATGTCCATTCAGGTGCTGAAGTGAAGTCCTGTGGTCATTAATACCGTGTCCAGGTGTGTGTGTGCCATTCAGGTTGAGTGGATTGGCACACACTGCAGAAGGATGATGGAGGGAGAAGTAGATATTGTCCTTTAGCACTCTTGAACCAAGTTTGTTTGGGTGGAGCCCATCCTGTTGAAACAGTTGCCTCTGACTCCAGAAAAGATTGAAGTTGTCAATGAAGTTCACTCCTTTTATATTGCAGGTTTTTTGCAGCCATGTGTTAAGCCCAAGCAACCGTGAAAACCTGTTTGTTCCTCTTGCTGGGAGTGGTCCACTGATGAATGTCTGAACTTTCAGTCTTTCAAGTGTTTCAAAAAGTTCATTGAAATCCTTCTTAAGGAGTTCTGACTGCTCTTTATGAATATCATTCTTCCCCACATGAACAATGAGTCGATTTGCAGTCTTATGTTTCATCAGAATGTTCTGAAGTTCCCTGTTTACATCAGAAGTTGTTGCTTGTGGAAGGCAGCATGTAGTTGTGTCCCTGCTACTAATGTTTCTGATTATGGAGTCACCCACTATCAGAGTCCTGGGCTCGGCTGCGCTCTGAGCTGAGTGCCGCTGTCTGCTCGACCTTGAGCGCCTGTTAGCAGTGTTAGCTACTGGCTGATTCAGTCTGTGTTCGATCACATTAATCACATTCAGGGATTCCTCATTCATTAATACTTCAAATCTGTTCTCAAGATGTATAGGCGGTGGTAGGAGACCAGTGTTTGCAATCCTTGTCAGAGCCGTATCTGGGGTAGAGGATGCTATTGCAGCAATATGTGATGCTCGGGACAATCTGATGTCTCGAGTGCCTTTGGGTCTCGCCTGTTTGTGCCATCGATTTGTAAGTCGATCGGTTTGTTTCTCTACACTCAGTATGGCCTGTCGAGGAGGACTAGATTCATGGGACTCACCGTCTGTATGCTGAGGGCGTCCATGATGAAGCTCTGTTGTGTGTTCCGTCTGGTTTGGTGGTCCCACAAGTAACTTTGTTTCAAGAACTGCAATCCTTTGTAAAAGTCTCTGGCAGTTTGTGCAGCAAGTAGATTCCAGAAGAGGCATTTTCTCTTATCCTTATGAATGTAGGCAGTTGTGTTTTCTCTTCCCCGGAATGTAAGCTTTCAGTGGGAGGCTGGTCGGAGACAAGAATTCTGCTTTTTTTCTAGTAATCAAGTGTTTGAGCACTGTGCTGATTTGCTGAAGTTAAAATTAGGTGATAAAAGGAAATAAAATATAAAACTATAAACGATAGAGCAATAAAAAATATAAAAGCGATAGAGCAAAGCACGGAGCAGTAAGCAGGAGCGTCCGAACAGTAGCTGAGCAGGAAGTAGTAAAGATAAAAATAAAACACGACAGAAACTGTATTTCGCTACGCTACTTGTTTTGGAACATCAACGAACACCACTAACCACTCGGTGAGTTGCACAGTTTTGAAAACGAATGTTAAGGGTTGTTTTAAGGACATGTTTGTGCATGCCCATAGACAGCCACTCTGAAGCGCTCAGAGGCGATTCTAAAATAGTCAAAAAGTCGAGACAGGACCCATCGTCAACATTTCTGTGTCCACCGCTCTAGTTCATCCAAAACAAACTAGAAAATAGACTCAAAGTGCTAAATACTGGAATTATCCTTTAAAGAAAAAATGACGTACTGTACCTGATATATATCCAAATGAATCAAATTGAATCAAGACATTTGTGTCAATACCCAGCACTAGAAAATAAACCATATTTCCCCCCCTAAAATGTTTGTTTTCTTTCTTTTTTAACTGCTGCAGTTTATTAAATGTGTTTGTCTGTCATGCAGGAGGCCCTATTGATCAGTTTATCAGGACTCAGGCAGAAAATCGCAGCTGTATTTCCTGACCTCTCCAACGGATGACCACAGGAAGTACTTATGAAGGACTATAGGAAGTACAAGTGCAGTGTGCGCTCAAATCTGTCAAATCGAGTCTTTGAACTTATGAATTTAAAGTGTTACAACTTTTGCATTCTTTATCAATGTACATTTTGTGAATCATTTTGTATCGACTGTCATGAATATTGTTAGAATCATAAACAAATCATGAAACTCAATCTTTTTCAAAGGTATACATTTATTTTTTTAAGACAGGCATGTAAAGAAGAACATTCATAATGAGTGAAGAGCAAAACAATCAGCTCATACTGTCATAATACTGCAACCATGAGTAATAATCATCATTATCATAATAATAGTACATACTGATTTCAGTTTGTGCAAATCAATTAATCTCAATACATTACCCACAATCCCTCTGCCCTTGTGCAGACGGTTGATTTTCAAGAACGAAATCAATGAAAAGCAAATAAATACTCTGAAGGTTTCAACATTACAGGTGGTAATCGAGATCATTTCAGCCAGGATGTGAAAATTAAAACGGTTACATTTGTCATTCAAAGCTATTGGAGATGCAAGATCAACTTAACGATCTTATGATCTTTATTATTTATCAGCGGATCAGCTGTTATTTATGGGTCTCGTACGAATCGAAGGCAAGACATTCAAAGCATCACATTAGTTACCCAAACTACCACTACCTGTTACCAACGACAACTTAAGTTCTCCAATGACAGCACAGTGCCAGGAAAGGCATCATCCAATGAGAGCAGAGCATTTACAACAGTCATGAAAATGTAGAAATAAAGCGATTCGGTGATATTAAATGTGTGTTTGTACACTAACAGATGTTGCTGGAAAAACTCAAATCATACAACTGATCAATAACATCAGAACTACTTGCTAAAAAATAAACCGAAAGGCCTCTACACACCGCTGACACACATTCAACGCGACAGTATTGTTGGTGTTGATGAATATAGTACATCTTTTTCTTTTCGGTTGAACTTCACAAAGATATGGCCAGGTCATATTTCACCCAGAATCAAAAGAAAAAATATATATATTTTTTACATGAAGCCAATTTTAGGTCCAGTAAGATGTTTTGCATCGTGACGCTTTTACCCTCCAAATTCAAATGATATTTAATTTATTAAATTATGTTTTAGTAGTATTATTTACTACTAGCTTTTTTTATATTTGCAGTTTAAAGGTTTTGTTTTAATCATTTTATTTTGGGTGGTGGATTCATTTATTTCATTTTAAGTGATTTTAGTACTTTAGTAACTTATTTTATTTCAGTTACTTGTAACTTTTTTTTTAAGTAAAAAACAAACAAACATATGACTACATGTACACATACTGTACAATTAAAATCAATTTCCACATTTTGTAATGAGAACTGGGTCAAATGCTCCTAGATACTGTAGGCCTGGGTTTCATAGATTTTCTTGTGTTCTTTGATTTTGTGGCAAAAAATGACCCTGACATGTTCTTGTTGTGGATGTTTTAATGAAGCTCGACTCTGACATTTGTTCAGGTTTCATATGACTTAAGGCCCGTTCATACCAAGTATGATAACTATAGCGATAACCATAAAGATATAGTTCTAAGAGTCCACACCACAACTAACGATAACGGCACAATTGCAGAACAATTTTGTCCAGCTGATGAATGATTAAGACTTTGACAGCCAATCAGAATCCACCCTGCTTTAAAAAGCTTGTGCATTTAAAGCGACAGACGACAAAACTGAAGCGATATAAACAGAACGAAATCATCCGCTGATGTGGACGCTAATATAGTTATCGTTATAGTTATCGTTCTCAGAAATAAAGGGATAAATAACTTTTATTCAAATAGCTTCTCAAAAAAAAACACACAAAATGTTTATCTGAAAATGATGTATTTTAAAACGACCCTTTACCTGGTTGTTTATAAAGTGTTTTTTTTTTCCTATAGTTTATTGTAATATTGTTTTGTTTAGGGCATTTTAAAACCATATAAACTTGTAAAAATATTTTTAGTTTGTTTTGGAATAATTTACATAGTTCTTATTTACAAAATAAAACAATCTTGTAAAGTTGTTTCAATTCTCATTCCTATTCCCTGACATTTTACACGATTAACATTCAGATGTGTTGATTGTACCACGAGACGTGATTGAATCTTCCATTTGGCAACTGACACAAAGGATTTGCTCTTTTTCTTCCCAAAAGGCCTCCATTCTCTGAGAAATTATTAATTATGGGTGAAAAACTGTATAAGAGAAGGCGTAGGAGAACTTTACGGCAGTAATAAGTAGATGTTTTTGAAAACCTCATGCTCAAGACAAAAAACGTTCCATCATCTGTTCGTTTTCCAAAGGAAAACAAAGATTGTCCGCCCTTTGCTTGTTCCCGAATCCCTGAATGGCCTCCATTTTGGCTCAATCACTAATCCAGATCAAAGAGAAACCAGCAGCCATGCTGGATAAGTTGCTGAGCAGGCAATGCATTTGAAATGGCAGCCATTTTGGATCAGAAGGTCACACAGTTACAAAAGCCGCCATGTTGGATCCAACTCACCAGGCTGAATACGTTGCTTACCACGTTGGGTGGGCGTAGCTAATGTTGTACTGCTTGGCCCAGTGTGCGAACACCTGTTTCTCAGTGATGAAGCGATGGTGTGATCCACGGCGCCCCCTCTCGTTCTGCAGGTACGTTACACACTCGTCTGGGCCTCTGGGTTTGTAATAGTGATAGGGCATTCGTTTGGGCTGAGGGCGTCTCCTACAGGGAAGACAATTCAGGAAAATGTATTTAATTGATTTATTCTTAGATCATTTTTTTTTGCCTTTATAGACCTTATGCACCAGAGAAACGAGGGCGCCGCCATCTTTAGAATATTGTCTTTGAACTTCCGTTTTTGCGGTCGCTCTGTAAAAATAACTTGAAATCCTCTTCCTAACCCACTTACAGCCACTGAGTTAGAAGCACTGAAATGAAAATTAAGCAATTTAATCATCTGTGGAACGGGCAGGACTCGAAAAACTCCAGCCAATCATTTCCAAGACCACCTAGAATCATTGGACAGTAAGTTCGTCAATCAAATGGTCGTACCACACCCCTCCCCCCAGCGCGCGTGACCCCCGTCGTGCGCATACTCAAAGCTCGTGACGCATGCGCATCTCGTCAGTAAAGCCGGTTCCATGATTAGTAGTAAATCGTCATTACAATCTCTCGCGCATCTGAGTTTTCGCTCGTGCATGATTGCGCGTCCATGTTCTTCGAATGGGTGGAGTCAGGGCCAGCGTTGGAGGGAAGAAGGTAGGACCATTTGAATTGTGTATTTTCAAAATCTCCCGGTTGTTTTCCAAATCACATACCCCACCTTTAACAAATGGACCTTCATATTCATAACTACGCAAGATCGCTGTGAAAACACAGACACAGGAAAACACAGGAAGTCAAAAGACAACGAGCTCAGCGCTGAAAAGGGGCGTGGCTACATAAGGTCTATAGAGAGCAATAGTGCCCGCCCACTTTTTCATTAGCCAACCAGCTACGAGGTGGATCACAACATTACTAACTTTGATTTGAAGATAAAAAAAAATGTGACAACCAGACAAAAAGACAAAGGTACAAGACTGAATTTAAAGCAACACCAAGTAACTTTTCCTCAGCGGAATTGTCCATTACTGCTGTCGTAAATAATTTAGCCTACCGTATCCTACTGTCGCACGCGCACACGCACACATGCTCTCTGTTTATCCAGCACCGGCTTTGGAATCAACAATGGCCACAGACAAGGTTGAGTATGATGCATGATTTTATGAAAGTATGATGTAACGCTTGCCGTAAAGCAAGTCAAATTTGAAACAGAAAGAAACCCGATCTGGCAATCTTACATAGCGTGGATATATCAGATAAAGGACCGCAAAGCGGTGGAATGAGTGCATTTCACCATGTCACGACTTGATGAACCACTGAAACGATTTTGAAAACATTATTTTAAGGTGAAAAATCTTACTTAGTGTTGCTTTAATGGCTGTAGTGAGGGAAAGCATTGCAAAAAAGCATAATCAAAAACGATGGAGAAATATAAAACTACTAATGCAAAAATGTCGATTATATAGATAAAAGTTTGCCAAAATATACATTTATATATATTCAAATATCTAAGTATTTTGAGACCGATTTGATTAAGTAATTCGCAGTGCTTCATGGGAGTGGGCGGAGCTAAAGAGAAATTCTGGGGCATTTTGCTTGTTTTGATTCGGATTGGTGGAATTTTCTGTACAGCATCATGGGTAATACAGTTTATCATCATAAATTCTACTGTTAAACACGATTATTTAGAAAATTATTTAGCTCACAGTAGGGCTGTCTATATATTGTAGGTTTAAAAGTTATCGTTAAAAATCTATTTCCTTATGGAAAAATTAATGGAGGTTTTTACTTTCAACTGTTGCGCTCTATTGAGATAGTATAAAGACCTGACAGGAAGTGAAGTGAGAGAAAGGGGGAGACAGGATCGAGAAAGGTCCCCGAGCCGGTACTCGAACTCGGGTCACCCGAAGTGCTACGTATTGAAGTTTAAAATAAATATTTCCCAATTCAACAGCAGAGTGAAACTTGTATCTTACCCACAATGGTTTGGCGGCACCATCCCATAAACCTTTATGTTGTCACACATCTCTATGGCAATCACCATGGTAAACCAGCCTGTACTTAACCAGGACTGAGACTTTTTTCTGTGAAAACAGGAAACAATAACAAACACTGAAAAACTATAGCAATCAAAACAATACTCAACCAATGCAACATAGGACAAATGAGGTCTAACAAACATGTGGAATGAATTTCCTTACTTTCATTATGAAATGAATATAAATAAATTTCGATATCAAAATATATGAAAAAAAGTATAATATTTTTGGTCATATTGCTCAGCCCTAGAACAAATGTTACGATTGTAACAGTTACATTAAACAATCAAATAAAATAAATAAGTGAAGACATCTGGAAGTGAAGCTGTTCACCTGTCTCGGCCGGTCTCTTTCTGAAAGAGCGTGTCAAACTTCTGCATTTTGCCCGGCGAGATGACGAAGAACGACAGGTTCCTGTAGGTCATGCTGACTCGCTGGATCAGCCGGAACAGAGTTCCCTTTGCGTCGCGTCCGATCTTTGTCGCCGGGCCCCAGAATATGATGGCAGGACTGTCTGAGCGATTGAGGAACTCCACAGGTTTGCGGACGACCCGGAACACGCTGGAGTGAGCCACGACGCGCACACTGGTCCGGTTCCCCACGTCTGATGCGTACCCGGAGGTGGGAGCGTCGTTCATACGGATAACACACTCCGTGCGGTCGATCTCGTCTCCGGCGTGAGTCCCCAACATGTGACTTGAGCTGGTCACTAATGCACAGTTATGGCAGCGCAGGATCATGCTCTGAAACAACACGTCACCACACTGAGCAACTTAGATTTTTATTATTATAATATAGAATATATTTACTTATATTTACTCATATAAATATATTCGGGCCATTTATATTAAAATATAAAAAAAAAACATTTTCATTTTTATTTTAAGATTAGAAAATATAAAAAATGTTTATAGATATTTCAATAATTTTACTTAATATTCGTCATATATTCTTGGCCATTTTTATATATTTTCAATGTAAATATATTTATAGTGTATATATATTAAAAATACACATCTCACCCAAAATGCTATAAATGCTACAAAAAAAATCCAGCAAACAACATATATTTCAAAATATACAAAAAGAAAAATCTAGATGTTAAAATATATTTATATAAAATGTTTTAATAATTTTACTTATATTTACTCATATAAATATATTCTGACATTTTTTTAAATATATTTTCAATATAAATATATTTATTTTGTCCAAAATATAAAAAAAAAAATAACATTTGCATTTGTATTTTAAGATTAGAAAATGCTAATATAGATGTAAAAAAAAAATATATATATATATATATATATATATATATATATATATATATATATATATATAATATATATATATATATATGTTTCAATAATTTTACTTATATTTCCTTGAATATTTTTGGCCATTTTTAAAATATATTTTCAATGTAAATATATTTATATTGTCCAAATATTTAAAAAAAATATACACCCAAAATCTATTTTAAGGATAGAAATATAATGTATTATATTTTCAAAATATATGTTGGCACTTGAAGGTTTAAGGTTTTTAAAGTTTTCAAGATTTCAGAAAAACACATTTAATGTTTTGCCATATAAACAGGAATTTCATTACTTGTACAAGTTGATCACCTTGTTGCCGTAAACCGGAAGGTATCCCTCCTTCCCAGCCCATTTCTTGAGGTTGGTGTTTTTGACCGTGTGGTGAACCTCGCTGACTTTAAAGGAGCTGTTCAGATCAGCTGAGCTGTTTGAGCTGTAGAGGATGAGGAGGGTCGTGATGAGGAAGACCGTCCCGTAAATCACCATCCGCTGCCCCTGCTGCCATTGCTGAGTAAATCACAAACTCTGCGTTATCAGAGAATTATCCATATGTGCATGTAATGTTCATTTAAAGGATAATTCCGGTATTTAGCACTTTGAGTCTATTTTCTAGTTTGTTTTGGATGAACCACTCTGTGCTAAATACCAGAATCCTCCTTTAACTGAAACTATATCAGTAGGAGTTTCATAATGATTTCTGATTGCTGAAAAAAAAATTATATATATATATATATATATATATATATATATATATATATATATATATATTACCATTTAAAAGTTCGTAATAATTAAAAATATATATGTTTTTGGAAGAGGCCTGACCAAGGCTGCATTTATTTGATCATAAATACAGTAAAAACAGTAATATTGTTAAATATTATTACAGTATAAAAGAACAGATTTTATTTGATTATATTTTAAAATGTAAATGATCCCTGTTTAAAAACATTTTTACAAAAATTGCAATTATTCCAAACTTTTGCCCGGTAATGTATATTATTTAAAATAATTTTAAAATATATGTTTTATGTTTTTTTCGACTCACTTTATCTACAATCCGCAGTTTCATTCTCCTTCTCCCTTCTATCAGGTTTCAGTTTTCATGCCTACAGAGAGAAAGAGAAGCGTGGTCAGTTTTCTGCATGTTACACCTGTGTGCAGGGCTCGACATTAAGGCTTGTCCGCTTGTCCGGGACAAGTGGATTTTTTGTAGGACAAGTGGAAGAGAAAATTAGTTGTCCCTCTGGACAAGTTAAATTTCAAACAAAATAAAATGCCATGTTACTTCACGTTATGTGCCACTCGTTATGTGTTATGTTTTTAATTTTACCGATTTGAAACAAACACATTTTTCGCGCTGCCTGTGAATATCCTGAATGTGACTCACAGAAAGACGCGCACGCACAGACCGCGTGCCAGAATACAGTTCTCTTTCGTGCTTGAACGAACAATAACACACGACACAATTATGCCAAAATGTCGTTTTTCGAGTATCTTTATAACATAAGAGCAGTCTCATGATGGACATAAAGAGCTGTGACTCGTGAGAGAATGAGGCGCGTCGCGTGTGAGATCTGCGTCTCTGACAGAAAAGCGGCTGGTCTTAAAGGGCCAGCTGCCAATAAACTAAAGCGTTCTGTCAGTAACCACAGAAAGGGAACAGAGAAAATTCCTCACTGCTCTTGACTAAAGAACTTGTGTAGCTTTAATAAGGATTAGTCTATATATAATTTATGCAGCACAGACTGTTTGATAACTTTATTCAATTTCTGTATATAATTTTTATCCAGACATCAATGGCTTCTTTATCATTATAGGTGTTATCAATCATTTAGTTATAGCTAATTTCAGAATGATCACAAATCTGTGTGTGCATTTGCTTTAGAACCAAACAAGTTGATTCATGAAACCATTTGTTTATTTTATCACAATCGCCTATCGCAATCACAATATTGACCTCAATAATCGCAATATGACATTTTCCCCAAATCGTGCAGCCCTAGATAAAATTACAAATCTTTACCCGGACAAGTGACTTTTGTGCATGGACAAGTGAAACATAAACTAACTTGTCCGAAGGACAAGTGCCCCAAAAAGTTAATGTCAAGCCCTGCGTGTGTAAACAATATACCAATTCAGTTCACAATTATATGCAGAAATAACACGCAGAACTGATGCCCATTTCCCTTAACACAAACCACATTGCGTGAGATTGACATAAGCATGATGATTTATGAAAATATGAACCAAATGCAAATAAAGAAACAGCTTGTCCAGAGAATCACAATATTAAAACAATTCATTCTTTAATCTGACAGGAGACACACACCCATTAAATTATATAGGAACCTGACACCTTTAAAACTGACATGTTATTTTAAATATGAATACGATTATGATTGTAAGATATAAGTAAAAAAAATACAATGTTTTGCTCTGAACAGCATTATGCAACACATAACCTGTCATACCTCAGGGGCCTCTGTAAAGGCCATTCACCACATATAGAACCGAATTACAGTATTTCAATAATAAATGATATTCATGCATGCATTGATGAAACACACATCATAATAAAGCAGTGAAATGAAGCGAACAGACGGAGAATGTTTTACCTCATCAGCTGGAGTGGAACGTCATTAAAAATAAAGTTTTCCATGCACTCCAGAGGAAGCTTATGCAGGGACTTTGGACTTGAGCTCCGCGACTGAAGCTCCGCGAACGGTGATGGACTTTGAACTTGAGCTCCGCGACTGAAGCTCCGCGAACGGTGATGGACTTTGGACTTGAGCTCCGCGACTGAAGCTCCGCGAACGGTGATGGACTTTGGACTTGAGCTCCGCGACTGAAGCTCCGCGAACGGTGATGGATTTTGGACTTGAGCTCCGCGACTGAAGCTCCGCGAACGGTGATGGATTTTGGACTTGAGCTCCGCGACTGAAGCTCCGCGAACTTCTCCAAATGGGGTGGGGTGGGGGGGGGGGGGGGGGGGGGGGGTGGGGGGGGGGGGCGGTGAGGTAGGCCTATGTTATTTAGCTATGCGTACGCGAATCGGTGGGCGGGGCTATACCGGCCGTGTTGAAGTAGGCGTTGATCTTCTTCTGCGGGGGTGGTGTTTTATCCTCTTTGACGTCAAAGTTCCCCACTTTCAAAAACCAGTCGTTTGCTCAGGCTGGTGTCAATAAAAGCATTTATTGGACTAACAAGGACGTTTTCAGTTCTGAAACTTACAGGATATTCTTATAATATGATGACCTCTTAGATGTCAAAAGCTCAAGGGAAATTTGATTTCTCAGTTCATCACCCCTTTAAAGGATAATACCGGTATTTAGCACTTTGAGTCTATTTTCTAGTTTGTTTTGGATGAACTAGAGTGGTGGACACAGAAATGTTGACGATGGGTCCTGTCTCGACTTTTTGACTCTTTTAGAATCGCCTCTGAGCGCTTCAGAGTGGCTGTCTATGGGCATGCACAAACATGTCCTTAAAACAACCCTTAACGTTCGTTTTCAATACTGTGCAACTCACAGAGCGGTTACTGGTGTTCGTTGATGATTAAAAACAAGTAGCGTAGCGAAATACAGTTTCTGTGGTGTTTTATTGCACGAGTTATTGCAATGAGTCCTCCAACAGAAATCATGCGATTTTACAAAATGCCAAATAAAACGCGACAGAAACTGTATTTCGCTACGCTACTTGTTTTGGAACATCAACGAACACCACTAACCACTCGGTGAGTTGCACAGTTTTGAAAACGAATGTTAAGGGTTGTTTTAAGGACATGTTTGTGCATGCCCATAGACAGCCACTCTGAAGCGGTCAGAGGACCCATCGTCAACATTTCTGTGTCCACCGCTCTAGTTCATCCAAAACAAACTAGAAAGTAGACTCAAAGTGCTAAATACTGGAATTATCCTTTAAAGAAAAAATGACGTACTGTACCTGATATATATCCAAATGAATCAAATTGAATCAAGACATTTGTGTCAATACCCAGCACTAGAAAATAAACCATATTTCCCCCCCTAAAATGTTTGTTTTCTTTCTTTTTTAACTGCTGCAGTTTATTAAATGTGTTTGTCTGTCATGCAGGAGGCCCTATTGATCAGTTTATCAGGACTCAGGCAGAAAATCGCAGCTGTATTTCCTGACCTCTCCAACGGATGACCACAGGAAGTACTTATGAAGGACTATAGGAAGTACAAGTGCAGTGTGCGCTCAAATCTGTCAAATCGAGTCTTTGAACTTATGAATTTAAAGTGTTACAACTTTTGCATTCTTTATCAATGTACATTTTGTGAATCATTTTGTATCGACTGTCATGAATATTGTTAGAATCATAAACAAATCATGAAACTCAATCTTTTTCAAAGGTATACATTTATTTTTTTAAGACAGGCATGTAAAGAAGAACATTCATAATGAGTGAAGAGCAAAACAATCAGCTCATACTGTCATAATACTGCAACCATGAGTAATAATAATCATCATTATCATAATAATAGTACATACTGATTTCAGTCTGTGCAAATCAATTAATCTCAATACATTACCCACAATCCCTCTGCCCTTGTGCAGACGGTTGATTTTCAAGAACGAAATCAATGAAAAGCAAATAAATACTCTGAAGGTTTCAACATTACAGGTGGTAATCGAGATCATTTCAGCCAGGATGTGAAAATTAAAACGGTTACATTTGTCATTCAAAGCTATTGGAGATGCAAGATCAACTTAACGATCTTATGATCTTTATTATTTATCAGCGGATCAGCTGTTATTTATGGGTCTCGTACGAATCGAAGGCAAGACATTCAAAGCATCACATTAGTTACCCAAACTACCACTACCTGTTACCAACGACAACTTAAGTTCTCCAATGACAGCACAGTGCCAGGAAAGGCATCATCCAATGAGAGCAGAGCATTTACAACAGTCATGAAAATGTAGAAATAAAGCGATTCGGTGATATTAAATGTGTGTTTGTACACTAACAGATGTTGCTGGAAAAACTCAAATCATACAACTGATCAATAACATCAGAACTACTTGCTAAAAAATAAACCGAAAGGCCTCTACACACCGCTGACACACATTCAACGCGACAGTATTGTTGGTGTTGATGAATATAGTACATCTTTTTCTTTTCGGTTGAACTTCACAAAGATATGGCCAGGTCATATTTCACCCAGAATCAAAAGAAAAAATATATATATTTTTTACATGAAGCCAATTTTAGGTCCAGTAAGATGTTTTGCATCGTGACGCTTTTACCCTCCAAATTCAAATGATATTTAATTTATTAAATTATGTTTTAGTAGTATTATTTACTACTAGCTTTTTTTATATTTGCAGTTTAAAGGTTTTGTTTTAATCATTTTATTTTGGGTGGTGGATTCATTTATTTCATTTTAAGTGATTTTAGTACTTTAGTAACTTATTTTATTTCAGTTACTTGTAACTTTTTTTTTAAGTAAAAAACAAACAAACATATGACTACATGTACACATACTGTACAATTAAAATCAATTTCCACATTTTGTAATGAGAACTGGGTCAAATGCTCCTAGATACTGTAGGCCTGGGTTTCATAGATTTTCTTGTGTTCTTTGATTTTGTGGCAAAAAATGACCCTGACATGTTCTTGTTGTGGATGTTTTAATGAAGCTCGACTCTGACATTTGTTCAGGTTTCATATGACTTAAGGCCCGTTCATACCAAGTATGATAACTATAGCGATAACCATAAAGATATAGTTCTAAGAGTCCACACCACAACTAACGATAACGGCACAATTGCAGAACAATTTTGTCCAGCTGATGAATGATTAAGACTTTGACAGCCAATCAGAATCCACCCTGCTTTAAAAAGCTTGTGCATTTAAAGCGACAGACGACAAAACTGAAGCGATATAAACAGAACGAAATCATCCGCTGATGTGGACGCTAATATAGTTATCGTTATAGTTATCGTTCTCAGAAATAAAGGGATAAATAACTTTTATTCAAATAGCTTCTCAAAAAAAAACACACAAAATGTTTATCTGAAAATGATGTATTTTAAAACGACCCTTTACCTGGTTGTTTATAAAGTGTTTTTTTTTTTCCTATAGTTTATTGTAATATTGTTTTGTTTAGGGCATTTTAAAACCATATAAACTTGTAAAAATATTTTTAGTTTGTTTTGGAATAATTTACATAGTTCTTATTTACAAAATAAAACAATCTTGTAAAGTTGTTTCAATTCTCATTCCTATTCCCTGACATTTTACACGATTAACATTCAGATGTGTTGATTGTACCACGAGACGTGATTGAATCTTCCATTTGGCAACTGACACAAAGGATTTGCTCTTTTTCTTCCCAAAAGGCCTCCATTCTCTGAGAAATTATTAATTATGGGTGAAAAACTGTATAAGAGAAGGCGTAGGAGAACTTTACGGCAGTAATAAGTAGATGTTTTTGAAAACCTCATGCTCAAGACAAAAAACGTTCCATCATCTGTTCGTTTTCCAAAGGAAAACAAAGATTGTCCGCCCTTTGCTTGTTCCCGAATCCCTGAATGGCCTCCATTTTGGCTCAATCACTAATCCAGATCAAAGAGAAACCAGCAGCCATGCTGGATAAGTTGCTGAGCAGGCAATGCATTTGAAATGGCAGCCATTTTGGATCAGAAGGTCACACAGTTACAAAAGCCGCCATGTTGGATCCAACTCACCAGGCTGAATACGTTGCTTACCACGTTGGGTGGGCGTAGCTAATGTTGTACTGCTTGGCCCAGCGTGCGAACACCTGTTTCTCAGTGATGAAGCGATGGTGTGATCCACGGCGCCCCCTCTCGTTCTGCAGGTACGTTACACACTCGTCTGGGCCTCTGGGTTTGTAATAGTGATAGGGCATTCGTTTGGGCTGAGGGCGTCTCCTACAGGGAAGACAATTCAGGAAAATGTATTTAATTGATTTATTCTTAGATCATTTTTTTTTGCCTTTATAGACCTTATGCACCAGAGAAACGAGGGCGCCGCCATCTTTAGAATATTGTCTTTGAACTTCCGTTTTTGCGGTCGCTCTGTAAAAATAACTTGAAATCCTCTTCCTAACCCACTTACAGCCACTGAGTTAGAAACACTGAATGGAAAATTAAGCAATTTAATCATCTGTGGAACGGGCAGGACTCGAAAAACTCCAGCCAATCATTTCCAAGACCACCTAGAATCATTGGACAGCAAGTTCGTCAATCAAATGGTCGTACCAATCCACCTCCCCCCAGCGCGCGTGACCCCCGTCGTGCGCATACTCAAAGCTCGTGACGCATGCGCATCTCGTCAGTAAAGCCGGTTCCGTGATTAGTAGTAAATCGTCATTACAATCTCTCGCGCATCTGAGTTTTCGCTCGTGCATGATTGCGCGTCCATGTTCTTCGAATGGGTGGAGTCAGGGCCAGCATTGGAGGGAAGAAGGTAGGACCATTTGAATTGTGTATTTTCAAAATCTCCCGGTTGTTTTCCAAATCACATACCCCACCTTTAACAAATGGACCTTCATATTCATAACTACGCAAGATCGCTGTGAAAACACAGACACAGGAAAACACAGGAAGTCAAAAGACAACGAGCTCAGCGCTGAAAAGGGGCGTGGCTACATAAGGTCTATAGAGAGCAATGGTGCCCGCCCACTTTTTCATTAGCCAATCAGCTACGAGGTGGATCACAACATTACTAACTTTGATTTGAAGATAAAAAAAATGTGACAACCAGACAAAAAGACAAAGGTACAAGACTGAATTTAAACCAACACCAAGTAACTTTTCCTCTGCGGAATTGTCCATTACTGCTGTCGTAAATAATTTAGCCTACCGTATCCTACTGTCGCACGCGCACACGCACACATGCTCTCTGTTTATCCAGCACCGGCTTTGGAATCAACAATGGCCACAGACAAGGTTGAGTATGATGCATGATTTTATGAAAGTATGATGTAACGCTTGTCGTAAAGCAAGTCAAATTTGAAACAGAAACGAAACCCGATCTGGCAATCTTACATAGCGTGGATATATCAGATAAAGGACCGCAAAGCGGTGGAATGAGTGCATTTCACCATGTCACGACTTGATGAACCACTGAAACGATTTTGAAAACATTATTTTAAGGTGAAAAATCTTACTTAGTGTTGCTTTAATGGCTGTAGTGAGGGAAAGCATTGCAAAAAAGCATAATCAAAAACGATGGAGAAATATTAAACTACTAATGCAAAAATGTTGATTATATAGATAAAAGTTTGCCAAAATATACATTTATATATATTCAAATATTTAAGTATTTTGAGACCGATTTGATTAAGTAATTCGCAGTGCTTCATGGGAGTGGGCGGAGCTAAAGAGAAATTCTGGGGCATTTTGCTTGTTTTGATTCGGATTGGTGGAATTTTCTGTACAGCATCATGGGTAATACAGTTTATCATCATAAATTCTACTGTTAAACACGATTATTTAGAAAATTATTTAGCTCACAGTAGGGCTGTCTATATATTGTAGGTTTAAAAGTTATCGTTAAAAATCTATTTCCTTATGGAGAAAATTAATGGAGGTTTTTACTTTCAACTGTTGCGCTCTATTGAGATAGTATAAAGACCTGACAGGAAGTGAAGTGAGAGAAAGGGGGAGACAGGATCGAGAAAGGTCCCCGAGCCGGTACTCGAACTCGGGTCACCCGAAGTGCTACGTATTGAAGTTTAAAATAAATATTTCCCAATTCAACAGCAGAGTGAAACTTGTATCTTACCCACAATGGTTTGGCGGCACCATCCCATAAACCTTTATGTTGTCACACATCTCTATGGCAATCACCATGGTAAACCAGCCTGTGCTTAACCAGGACTGAGACTTTTTTCTGTGAAAACAGGAAACAATAACAAACACTGAAAAAATACTCAACCAAAGCAACATAAGACAAATGAGGTCTAACAAACATGTGGAATGAATTTCCTTCCTTTCATTATGAAATGAATATAAATAAATTTCGATATCAAAATATATGAAAAAAAGTATAATATTTTTGGTCATATTGCTCAGCCCTAGAACAAATGTTACGATTGTAACAGTTACATTAAACAATCAAATAAAATAAATAAGTGAAGACATCTGGAAGTGAAGCTGTTCACCTGTCTCGGCCGGTCTCTTTCTGAAAGAGCGTGTCAAACTTCTGCATTTTGCCCGGCGAGATGACGAAGAACGACAGGTTCCTGTAGGTCATGCTGACTCGCTGGATCAGCCGGAACAGAGTTCCCTTTGCGTCGCGTCCGATCTTTGTCGCCGGGCCCCAGAATATGATGGCAGGACTGTCTGAGCGATTGAGGAACTCCACAGGTTTGCGGACGACCCGGAACACGCTGGAGTGAGCCACGACGCGCACACTGGTCCGGTTCCCCACGTCTGATGCGTACCCGGAGGTGGGAGCGTCGTTCATACGGATAACACACTCCGTGCGGTCGATCTCGTCTCCGGCGTGAGTCCCCAACATGTGACTTGAGCTGGTCACTAATGCACAGTTATGGCAGCGCAGGATCATGCTCTGAAACAACACGTCACCACACTGAGCAACTTAGATTTTTATTATTATAATATAGAATATATTTATGTAAAATCATTTTACTTATATTTACTCATATAAATATATTCGGGCCATTTATATTAAAATATAAAAAAACATTTTCATTTTTATTTTAAGATTAGAAAATATAAAAAATGTTTATAGATGTTTCAATAATTTTACTCAATATTCGTCATATATTCTTGGTCATTTTTATATATTTTCAATGTAAATATATTTATAGTGTATATATATTAAAAATACACATCTCACCCAAAATGCTATAAATGCTACAAAAAAATCCAGCAAACAACATATATTTCAAAATATACAAAAAGAAAAATCTAGATGTTAAAATATATTTATATAAAATGTTTTAATAATTTTACTTATATTTACTCATATAAATATATTCTGACATTTTTTTAAATATATTTTCAATATAAATATATTTATTTTGTCCAAAATATTTAAAAAAAAAATAACATTTGCATTTGTATTTTAAGATTAGAAAATGCTAATATAGGGTTAGGGTTAGGGTTAAAAAAAAAAAAAATATATATATATATATATATATATATATATATATATATATATATATATATATATATATATATATATATATATATTATATATATAATGTTTCAATAATTTTACTTATATTTCCTTGAATATTTTTGGCCATTTTTAAAATATATTTTCAATGTAAATATATTTATATTGTCCAAATATTTTAAAAAAATATACACCCAAAATCTATTTTAAGGATAGAAATAAAATGTATTATATTTTCAAAATATATGTTGGCACTTGAAGGTTTAAGGTTTTTAAAGTTTTCAAGATTTCAGAAAAACACATTTAATGTTTTGCCATATAAACAGGAATTTCATTACTTGTACAAGTTGATCACCTTGTTGCCGTAAACCGGAAGGTATCCCTCCTTCCCAGCCCATTTCTTGAGGTTGGTGTTTTTGACCGTGTGGTGAACCTCGCTGACTTTAAAGGAGCTGTTCAGATCAGCTGAGCTGTTTGAGCTGTAGAGGATGAGGAGGGTCGTGATGAGGAAGACCGTCCCGTAAATCACCATCCGCTGCCCCTGCTGCCATTGCTGAGTAAATCACAAACTCTGCGTTATCACAGAATTATCCATATGTGCATGTAATGTTCATTTAAAGGATAATTCTGGTATTTAGCACTTTGAGTCTATTTTCTAGTTTGTTTTGGATGAACCACTCTGTGCTAAATACCAGAATCCTCCTTTAACTGAAACTATATCAGTAGGAGTTTCATAATGATTTCTGATTGCTGAAAAAAAAATTATATATATATATATATATATATATTATATTACCATTTAAAAGTTCGTAATAATTAAAAATATATATGTTTTTGGAAGAGGCCTGACCAAGGCTGCATTTATTTGATAATACAGTAAAAACAGTAATATTGTTAAATATTATTACAGTATAAAAGAACAGATTTTATTTTATTATATTTTAAAATGTAAATGATCCCTGTTTAAAAACATTTTTACAAAAATTGCAATTATTCCAAACTTTTGCCCGGTAATGTATATTATTTAAAATAATTTTAAATATATTTTATGTTTTTTTCGACTCACTTTATCTACAATCCGCAGTTTCATTCTCCTTCTCCCTTCTATCAGGTTTCAGTTTTCATGCCTAGTGCTACAGAGAGAAAGAGAAGCGTGGTCAGTTTTCTGCATGTTACACCTGTGTGTAAACAATATACCAATTCAGTTCACAATTATATGCAGAAATAACACGCAGAACTGATGCCCATTTCCCTTACACAAACCACATTGCGTGAGATTGACATAAGCATGATGATTTATGAAAATATGAACCAAATGCAAATAAAGAAACAGCTTGTCCAGAGAATCACAATATTAAATCAATTCATTCTTTAATCTGACAGGAGACACACACCCATTAAATTATATAGGAACCTGACACCTTTAAAACTGACATGTTATTTTAAATAAGAATAAGATTATGATTGTAAGATATAAGTAAAAAAAATACAATGTTTTGCTCTGAACAGCATTATGCAACACATAACCTGTCATACCTCAGGGGCCTCTGTAAAGGCCATTCACCACATATAGAACCGAATTACAGTATTTCAATAATAAATGATATTCATGCATGCATTGATGAAACACACATCATAATAAAGCAGTGTCCGCCAGTGATGATGGAGCGCGCGAGCCCACTGATCATCAGGATGACGCGTCTGATCTACAAAATTAACCGATTCACGACTCGTCTCATCTGTGCGCTCATAGACAGTCAACGGTGGTGGTTGAACGCGATTCTTACCGACGCGTCGCGGTTTTATTATGGGTGTTGTTGTATCCGCGCAGCATCATGATCATCAGTTCTTCCGCTGGCTCATTATAATCTCCGCCGAGGGAGCATGTGCGCATGCGCAGCACATCCCGTTTACATTCCTGAAGACGCGACGCGAAAGCTCATAACGTCAGCACCAAATCGACCAATCAGAACACTCCCACACGCTCCGCGCTTTGTGATGTTTGGGATGTATGACCTTTACCCCGTTTTCTACTGTTTTCCCATATTTTGTGAAGAATATTATTCAGGTTATATTAGAATTCATATATTATAAATATATAAGAATTAAGGTATAAAATACTAAGTAACAGGCTAAACTTAATTTCTTGAACATTTAAAAAATAATTCATAAATAAAAAACAAAATAAATAAGGAAATACAAAACACATGCACATTAGATCACGATTCTTGGTTTAATAAATGCAAATGTACAGTAATATATATATCAAGACCTCAAGTGTCCTCACAGAATGACTTCAGCTGAATCACATGGTTGGAAACACTGTAAGAATCTCTCAAATTTAAAAACACTTTATTATTATTTTTAAACAAAGTTATTTAGATGTTTACTTGAGGCACATAACTCATATTATGCTATGCATTAAATACAGAGTAGTATAAAAAAGATGACACAACGTTAAAACCAAATACACAGTAACTGAATATCATCCTATGATATGAATTCATTACGTCACCTTGTTATATATCAATTTACAAACCACACAGTTACATTCTCCTGGTTAATACATGTAATAGATAAACATTGATAAGACAGTCTTCAGAAAACACATTCATGCAATATTAGAATATTGAGATAGTAACATGGGTCGAGTAACATTTTGCACCTTTCAACTTGGACTAAATACAAAAATAAACTTATATAATCATAAAAGCATGGTAACATTTTCTTTCAGCTTTACTGAAAATTCTCAAGTAAAAATAGAGATGAAAACTCTTGGGTTAGGTTGTGATTGTGGCAAATGATAAAATAGTGGAAATAATTTGCAGGTAGTATTAATGCACACAGATATGAACATAACTGTACATAGCAGACAATGTTCAGGACAAAATCTATATTTTAATGGTTAAACAAGAAGCACATTCTCCAAAATATACTCTAAACACACACACCACACACACACACACACTAATAATAAAATAAAGTGCAATGAAAGTTAGGATGAAAGCTGAGGACATTTTCTTTTTCTTTTCTTCTTTTTTTTCCGGTGAAAGACTTACAGGGGTTGGACAATGAAACTGAAACACCTGGTTTTAGAGCACAATAATTTATTAGTATGGTGTAGGGCCTCCTTTTGCGGCCAATACAGCGTCAATTCGTCTTGGGAATGACAAGTCCTGCACAGTGGTCAGAGGGATTTTAAGCCATTCTTCTTGCAGGATAGTGGCCAGGTCACGACGTGATGCTGGTGGAGGAAAATGTTTCCTGACTCGCTCCTCCAAAACACCCCAAAGTGGCTCAATAATATTTAGATCTGGTGACTGTGCAGGCCATGGGAGATGTTCAACTTCACTTTCATGTTCATCAAACCAATCTTTCACCAGTCTTGCTGTGTGTATTGGTGCATTGTCATCCTGATACACGGCACAAAACTGTGCTCTTACCCTGCTAATTGGACCTTCACAGTCTGCTCTTATTGGTTCAATGTGCAATTAATGAAGATTGGCCACCAGGCTGGTCCAATTTAGCCATGAAACCTCCCACACTAAAATGAGAGGTGTTTCAGTTTCATTGTCCAACCCCTGTACATAAATGAAGAAGAAAGCCAAAATATGAAATGCCATGGATGAATATTTAATCTATTTAATCCAATATTTTGTGAAGGGGGGGGTCATTGAAGGGAGATCTCAAAATGAGAAAATTGTTCAATTATACCAATTTTCAGGGGTCAAAAACCAAACGTGGGTCACTTTGCATACAGCTGATACTTTTTTTCTTTTTAAAGAGGAATGTCTAGAACATATTATTTTGAAAATGGAAATGTGTCTTGTTTTCCTTTATCAAAACAATTGCATAGAACATACCGAGTCCCATTAATAATCTTTTTCCAAAGTTTGCATGCCGGTAACTCAAAAAGTATTAAAGATATCTCAATATTCTTTTAGATTTTCAACTTATTCTTGGAGCCATATTGAGATCCCAAAATCTTAATATATTATAGGAATTAAACCATATAGGGATTTAAAAATATACCAAAAGAAAAGTTTGTTAATAGCCAGAATCTAAAAGGATAACCCTCTACTGCATGCATTTTGATGGCACATGGAAAAAAATTATTCCACATCATTTCTTGGCTCATTTAGGAACATTTTATTGATTTATTGAAAATTTCCCTCCCCTGACCTCCCCACCCCAAAATATTTTTTTGTTGCCCGAGGGCAACGTTGTGCAACAATGGTAAAGAATCACAGAGAAAATTATCATTATACAATTCTCAGAAAGCAATACAAAAATCAATTTTTTTCTCAAAAAATGTTGAGAAATTATTTAAGTAAAAAGGGAAAAACACTTGAAACTCATCGATCTATTTGATTTGATAGAGACATAGGTTTGTATCATGTAGTGCGTCGTCATATCATGTAGCCTACTTTATGTATCCTAATCATCCCCATATAAACTGTATTGCCAAAAGTTTTGGGACACCCCTTCAAATCATTGAATTCAGGTGTTCCAATCACTTCCATGGCCACAGTTGTCAGTGTTTCCCCTAGGATTTTTTTAAGGGGGGGGGGGGGGGGGGGGGGTGTAGTAAACACGGATACGTGGTGTAAATTTTTTAGCAATCAAAAAGCATGTCTAATTAATTGAAATCATGTATTATGAATCATTAAACTATAAACATTAAACTTTAAACAAAAATATATGAAAATATGAAAAAAAAGTTCACACTAATTCTGCGTTGAGTTTTTTCTGGTAATAAAAATGAAGACAAAAAAACAAATTTTATAATTTATCATCAATTTTAATCATATAAAATTAAACTTTGTCAAATAACGTGCTGCACAATGAGCTTTACTGTTAAAATTAAAACATGGAAGAAAAAATGGATTATTCCTTAAAAAAATCAGTTTTGATGATAATTTATTTGGATTAGTGTTAGTATGATTATTACATTGGGACATATCTAAATTCTACTGTACAACAGTAATATATTTCTGTCAAGTTAAACCGGACTTTTATTTTGACGGGTTGCCGTGAATACCTTTTGAGTTTCTCGGAGTTTCTGTGTGTTATGTCATGATGATAGTTTTTTTCTCAAATGAAGCGGTTAAATGATCACGAAGTGACTTTCGGAGTGGATCTAGAGCCTGGAGAGAAAGTTCATGCATTTGTGTCTTCATATAGGCAAAAAAACCGCGCAAGCGTCGCACGTGCTTCAGTGTGTGTGTGTGTGTGTGTGTGTGTGTGTGTGTGTGGTAAATGAAACTGCGCGTCGGCTGCACCATTCATTCACACCGAACATGCAGGATTCGTATTTAAATAGTCTTTCACACACACTAGTCTACATCGCGATTTGATTTCAAGTGTACTGAACTGCTTTTTATTCCTCAAAAAATTAGTAAATTCCGTGAAATTCCACGTTATACAGTAAATTCCTTTTTTATGACTGGATTTCGTCAGCATTTTAGGGGGGGGGGGCGGGGGGGTAGGGGAAAATGGTAGGGGAAACACTGGTTGTATAAAATAAAGCAGCTACTGTAGGCATACAGAGGATTCAACAAACATCTGTGAAAAAATGGGTCACTCTCAGGAGCTCAGTGAATTCAAGCATGATACTGTGGTAGGTTGCCACCTGTCAAAATTTCCTCACTACTAAATATTCCACGTTCACTGTTAGTGGTATTATAACAAAGTGGAAGCAATTGGGAACAACAGCAACCCAGAGCGGGGTCAGCGCATGCTGAGGTGCACAGAAATCGCCAACTTTCTGCAGTGTCAATAGCTACAGACCTCCAAACTTCGTGTGGCCTTCAGATTAGCTGAACACCAGTGCGTAGAAAGCATCATGGAATGGGTTTCCATGGCCGAGCACCTGCATCCAAGCCTTACATCAACAAGTGCAATGCAAAGTGTCGGATGCAGTGGTGTAAAGCACACATCACTGGACTCTAGAGCAGTGAAGACGTGTTCTCTGGAGTGACGAATCAAGCTTCTCTGTCTGGCGATCTCATGGACGAGTCTGGGTTTGTGGCGGTTGCCAGGAGAACGGTACTTGCCTGACTGCATTGTGACAAGTGTTTAGTTTTGTGGAGGGGGGATTATGGTGCGGGGTTGTTTTTCAGGGGTTGAGTTTCGGCCCCTTAGGTCCAGTGAAAGAAACTCCTAATGCTTCAGCATACCAAGACATTTTGGACAATGTCATGCTTCCAACTTTGTGGGAACAGTTTGTAGATGGTTCCTTTCTGTTGGTGTCACTTTGGTGACTTTGGGTGTTCCTGTGTACCCAGGAACCCTGCATCTTCCCTTCTTGTAACACATTATTTGCCATTGTAAAGTATTGTTCAAAACATCCTTGAAAAGTACCCCTTATTGCACAACGTTGCCTTGAGGCAACAAAAAGAAAAACTGAATTTGTGAACATGCAAAATAAAAAAAACGTAATTAAACCTGCCAGAAGGCTTCTCTACACCTTTATACACACACATATTTTTTATGTACAGTTAATGTCATTTTAAATAAGATCACTTAAGCACATAATCTTGCTTTCAACTCACAACATGTGCTCCTGTGACCATGTGCCAGAAAAGGACGTCCCACCTTCAAATGGTGCTTGATGGTGACTCCCAAACCTTATTGGATTGTTATTTGATACTTTTTCAACCATTCTAATTGGTTGCAATCATTTAAAGAAAAATTTACTGAACATAGGGCTTAAGAAAACTTTCTGTTGCCTGAGGGCAACGCTATGCTGTAGGGTTTAATACTTCTTGAGTTACTGGTATGCAAACTTTGGTGAAACAAATTGAAAAATGCCTTTTAACCCATTTTTGAACAGTCACCGTTGGCATATAATGCAAGAAAGATTGCTAAAGTCAACAGATTTTACTAATAGACCTACTATTCTCTGTGTAAAACTAAAATAATGACGCTGCCGTCCTTATAAAATAATTTTAACCTCGTTGTAATTTGGCTCCAAATCTCATTTTGACCCCGCTCTACTTGGTTGATTTAACACAGAATTAACCTTTTGTTGATGAGATAAAAATGTGTGCTTAATTATTAATATTAGCAAATCACAGTGTTGATAATAAAAACATTGGTCCAGTGTTGTGCAAGACTCTTACTAATAAATGTATAGATTTATAAATAACTAGCATAAAGGATTTAGCTCTGAATCAATGCATGGACTCAGACATGATTCTGCAAA
Source organism: Chrosomus eos (assembly GCA_036326025.1). Lineage (NCBI taxonomy): Eukaryota > Metazoa > Chordata > Actinopteri > Cypriniformes > Leuciscidae > Chrosomus > Chrosomus eos. Next base: position 7,313,067 of record CM070834.1, read on the forward strand.
TAAGATCATCGCTATGAAGAAACAGTCCGGCTCTCTTGTTTCACTTGAGAGAAAGACATTTCAACTATGTGAAGTAAATGTCATTTGACTGCAATCATGAATCCAATTCAACCAATTCAGTTTACCAGAGATTAGACTAACATAAAAAACAGACACTCTCAATATGATTATTAAAGGAGTAGTTCACTTTTAAAAATTTTTTATATTTGCTGATAATTTACTCAGCCCCGTGTCATCCAAGATGTCCATGTCTTTCTTTCTTCAGTCGAAAAGAAATTAAGGTTTTTGATGAAAACATTCCAGGATTTTTCTCCACATAATGGACTTCAATGGGACCCAAACGTGGTTTTCAGTGCAGCTTCAAAGTAGGGGTGGGCGATATGAGCAGAAATTCATATCACGATATTTTTCACTGTCCGGACGATATCGACATTATATCGCGATATGAGAAAAAAAATCTGAATCACATTTTACTACACCTTCGTTAAATTACAGGCAAAATATGCATTTTAACCCTATATAACTAGAAAAAGGTGAGGGATTTCATTGAAGATAGACCTGAATTTTTTATTTATTTGTTTGTGCCATTTTTTCTCAAAAAGTGCAACATGAGGTAGGCCTGAATGCATTCTTATGTCTTTCCACTCTTTGCTCGTCTTGTCATAATGAGTACCGGCAGCGAATGAAGACTTTATTGATCTCTGAGTGAGAGCCGTCTTCGGGCGTGCTCCGTCTCCGGGAATATCTGTTGTTATTATTGTTTTGCTTTCTTAAATTAGTTTTTATTTTAATATCGTTTTCAATTTTGCTTTAAATTTCAGTTTAGTTTTAGTTAGTTTCATTAATGGTTTTGTTAGTTTTAGTTTAGTTTTTATTTTGCAAACATTTCTATTTAGTTTTTATATTATTTAGTTTCAGTTTTAGTAATTATAGTTTAGCAGAGCAAGCAGTACACTTCCAGTGTAGACCAAAGCGAGACGTTTAATTTAAGTTTAATGTTTGCACAGATTACAGTTAACTCTTGTGCAGACATCTTAATAATACATATAAAATAATTGTTTGAGATTGAACAAAGCACCAAATAAATGGAACTTAAAAGTATACAAGAAAAAACTATGAAAAATTCATACAAACTAATTCATTAGTGTAAGGAGACAGAATAATACAGTTTGTACAGTATAAAAACATTCAGTCTATGGAGAGTCCCCACAAAGATAGTGGACCTGTGTGTGTGTGTGTGTGTGTGTGTGTGTGTGGGTTGGTTTATGTGATTTATGAGGACACAAATATGTATTATGACATGTGTATTACACTGGTATTACAACTTATGGGTGGTTTATGAGGACACTTCAAAAGTCCTCATAAATCAAATGTCTTAAAAAACATAAAAAACAATGTTTTATTAAAAAATTAAAAATGCAGCATGTCTCCTGTGATGGGTAGGTTTAGGGACAGGGGCAGTGTAGGGGGATAGAATATATAGTTTGTACGGTATAAAAACCATTACGCCTATGGAGAGTCCTCATAATGCTGTTGCACCACAACAAATATGACATCTCAAACATACAGTAGCCTAGAACATTTAAGTTTTTTTTTTGTGTGCTTGACGAACTTGTTTTGGTGTTGCACCCGGCGCGTCTCGCAAATGAAACGGCATTCTAAAAATGCTGCGCTCAAGTTAAAAGAAGTCCAACTTGCGTCTTATTACCTTGTGTTATTTGCCATTCCACCGCAAAAGATGCATCCTTTATGAACAGCCGCTTATGACGGCGATGTGTTCTACTTTACGGTCCTTCATTGAGTGCGTGCCTCAGCAACTTCACGCGTATGAAGCGCCAAATCAGGCATTTCCGCTAAAGTAAAGAGCTTATTAATCACGAAAACGATGATTTATTTTTGATAATTGAACAAAGCAATATAACTGCAAAATTTGAATTTATGAATATCTACGGTATCCTCGGTATCGCAAAATCCATATCATGGCACAACATAATACCGGTAGTCACGTTCATACCGGTATAGCGCCCACCCCTACTTCAAAGGGCTTTAAAGATACCAGACGATGAATAAGGGTCTTATCTAGCGAACCCATCGCTCATTTCAAAAATAAAGTTTTATAAGCACAAATGCTCACCTTGCTCTGTTCTGTGATGCACGTTCGTGACCTTTTAAACTTAATTGCGTATTACGTGATGTCACATGAACACGCATCACAGAACAAAAGAGAAGGCGAGCAGTTGTGCTAATAAAACTTAAAAAAAAAATTATTTGTTTTTTAAATGACGGATCGTTTCGCTAGATAAGACCCTTATTCATCGTCTGGTATCGTTTAAAGCCCTTTGAAGCTGCACTGAAACTCTCATTTGGACCTTGAACCGTTTGGGTCCCATTGAAGTCCATTATAAGGAGAAAAATCCTGGAATGTTTTCATCAAAAACCTTAATTTCTTTTCGACTGAAGAAAGAAAGACATGGGACATCTTGGATGACATGGGGGGTGAGTAAATTATCAGCAAATGTTTTTTTAAAAGTCAACTAATCCTTTAAAATGCATTTAAAAGGCTCATTATTAAGATTATTATGAAGAATGAATCTTAAAACTAAAGAAATAAAATCGTACCATATAAAACAAAGGCCGAGCAGCACGATTTAAAAGCCAAACTGATGTACACACTAAAGGCACCACAGTGGTTTCTGATACAAGGAGAAACGACTGCTGAAGACTGACCTACATCTTTAATCAACGCCAGACTCGCTAGAAACCATAGACTGTTGCTGATGTTGCTATGGTTACCAGGCTGGGTAAACGAAGCGCAGTTTCCCCTGAGACGCCCAGCGGCTGTAAATGAGTTTCTCCGTGATGAAGCGATGGCCGCCCCGCTTGGCTGTTCATGAGAGCGGTACATGCGGCACTCGTCCACACGGGACGGCTCGTAGTAGTGGTACGGCACGTACGAGTGGTTGGCGAGACTATAATCAAGCCAAAGCAGAGAAGTTAGTGGACTGCATTATGATGAGAAATATCATTTTAAAAAAGAGAAAGCTTCGAAATGTTGCTGACATGGTCCTATTCAAGCCCATGTCAATCAGTAAGATTGTGAAATATTATTACAATTTAAAACAGCTGTTTTCTATGTGAATATATTTTAAAATGCTATTTATTCCTGTGATCAAAGCTGAATTTTCAGCATCATTACTCCAGTCTTCAGTGTCACATGATTCCTATTAATTTAGTTATTGTTTTTTTTAATAATAATATATCAATTTAAAATAATTGTGCCTATTCATATACAATATGTATATATAATAATTGATTAAATTAATGTTTACTTTAAAATATGAATGTGTCACATAATATATTGGACTATAAAAACATAGATAAATACAAACGTAATTGTAAATTCTGTACATTAATTCAGTAAATTATTTTCTGTAAAGGTGAGGAAGTTGTTTGTGACAAAATATACATAATGAATTACGTTAATCTGATCATTAATTCATTTTAAATAATAACTTCATACTGTTTATATATATAAAATACACCTAATTATTTAATTTATATTTACTATAAATCGATTGATTACATAATATAGTGAGCTTTAAATAGACACGTGTAAAAACTGCAAACAAGTCAATAATCCTTTAAATTGGTTTCTGAACAGGTAAGATGGAATTGTATATATATATATATATATATAATATATATATATATATATATATATATATATATAATTCCATCTCACATGTTCAGAAATATATATATTTATAATGTCAGACCTAGAGTGAAATGACACTTTTTTTTAAGTGAAATGTATTACTACATGTATAGTAATAACAGTAAATTATGTATAATTATAAGTAAATAAACCTAAACCCTAACTTTAGTTTATTATTATGTAACTACGTCACCTTGAAATAAAGTGTAACTGAAATGACCCTACCCATTGATCTTTTATTTTAATATAGTTGATATTCCTAAAAATAAAAACTCAAACAACTGAAGTCACCTGCAGTAAGAGCCGTCAATCATTCCGTAAACCAGAACAGGTCACACACCTCCAGAGCCAAAATCATGGTAAAAAACCCTGTACTGAGAAACGCCCCCGATTTCATCCTGCGAGAGACAAAGAGATCACATCATTTAATAATACGATAATCCAATGACTTTTTCACAGGGGGGGAAACTGACCTGTTTTTGCCTGTTTCGTTTTGAAACACGCCGTCACAGTCCTGAACCTTTTCTCTGGTGACGGTGTAGATGTGTGTATGTGGATGCTTCTTGGCCAGCATCACTAATGCATTGAAGATTTTCCCCTTTCCATCCTGCCTCATGTTTTTCTCAGGGCCCCAAATGACATATCTAGTTTCCGCCTCTCGCCCAAAGAAATATCCCTGCTGGCGGAGCAGGTGTGGCACGCTGGAGTGTGAGACGACACGCAGACTGGTCCTGTTCCCACATCAGCCTCGTAGCCCACGGTGGGCGCTGCGTTCATCCGGATCACACAGTCCTGCTGGTCGACCTCTTGACCCCGTCCACCGCCCAGCATCTGCCCAGAACTGGACACCACGGCACAGCGGCCGCAGCGGAAGTCCAGCAACTGAAGGAGGATAAAAAATGCATAATATGAGCAAAAGCATGTGTATAGTTTTTAACTGAATTGTATAACGCAACTTACATAGGAAGGTGAGCGAGTGTTGGGATGGACCCTCACGTAACCACGCAGACCTGTCTTCATAGCAAGCCCAGTCCTCATCACAAGATTGTACCATAGCAGCAGACACACCGAGAGGAGGAGGAGGCAGACCCAATGAAACCTCTGAGGGATGAGAGAGAGAGAGAGACACGTGAGCTCATTCAGACAGAGTCAATAATTAACTATTTTCTGACACATTTCCCAGTCATACCATGGGAAATGAAAGCAAAACCAAGAATCTCATTTCCGTTTGAGGCTGAAGCTCCAACCCAGGTGTTCAACTGGGGAGGAAACACTCATTTTTCCTGGAAGAAAAATTACTCTAATTCAATCAATAATTCAATTCAATGACAGTATGCTCAGCTCAGTACTGTAATCATTTGGTGCGATCAATAACCTTTTATTAATATCTACTGTAAGACACCTGCTGACATCATGATAAACATCACAGCCGAACGGCAAATAAAATCGCCAATAAAGACACCAATAATCACATGCAGCCCCTTATATCATGGTGTTATGTGCCTTAAATGTAATCGGTAAGTTAATTAATATATAGAGAGCTTGAAAACAATAAATAACAACATAATTAGCTGTAAGATTAGCCTTCTCACATTTTTCCTTGGCACGCTGATATTTACGTTCCCACAGGGAAACGCTGCTGTAACTTTAGTTCCGCTTGTGAGTGTATTAATAATAATAATAATAAGCGTAAATGACTTATAGATATATATGACTTAATTATTTTATTATTTATTTTTTTGAACGATACGTTTAAACGTTTAAATGACATGGTAAATAATATCTCAAATTTTAGAATAAAAAAATCACCGTTTTCAATTTATCATCATCGGGTATTGGTACTACTGTAAGTAAGATTAATAAAATATCGTTTTGTCATTTTGTGTCATTCCCACTTAATGACTGTGGACCAAATACTACATATTTTATCATACAATGTACATTGAACGTAATCGTAATATTTTTATATTGTCAATAAAGTATTATTTTTTATATTGTCAAAAAAGTATTATTATTATAATTAATATTATATTATATTATAATAATAATTATTATTATGTGCTTTATTATTATGGTACGGTACAGTCAGATGTCGGTTTAAAAGAATAAAGCTGGAGAGCAAGAGTCGCGTCGCGACTGTTGATGTCATTGGATAATCAACGCTTTGCGTCCCTGCCTCCTCTTTCCCGATTGGTTACCACTGAACCACCTAAAGCCGTTATACGTTTTTTCCGCTGTCGCTCAAATATCTGCCCCGCCCACCAGGAAATCACAGGTTAGTGTGTGCAATGCGGAATGAAAATGTCCTTCCAAACCAGGAGAAAGTGAGTGTGGGCTGCTTTTCAGTATTTCACTTTTAATATTGCAATTTAATCTGCAATTATGTGTCTGATCTAATCTCTGCTTTAAGCATGTATTAATGTTTATATGACTTGGACACTGTCCTAAAAAGCCTAGTGTATGAGTGTTGAGCTAAGCTAATGTGCTGCTGGTGTCTAAGGACATGGACACATAGATGGTCAGTTTATTTAATGAATTAGTTTAAATACAGAAAGAATGATCAAATCAGCAAATAATAATGGAATAAATTACCTTAAAATAAACATGTTTTTACCTGTCTGTGATTTTGTATTTGCCAGTGACTCCTGATATTGATGATGTAGTTGCAGGGCTGTTTGTTGATTTCTATATACCTTTACATTTCTGAGAAAACTGTATCATCAAGAACCACTTATGATTCTGATTTGTTATGATTCATAGAATTATGTCTTGGACTGTCACACATGGCATATGAAGGGGCGTGTGATTTGCTTAGACTTGCTTATTTTTTAAATAATGCAGAAATCTTTCATATAGAACTATCTTCATTTTCTAAATGCAAAATATAATTTCTTCCTTTCTTGTGTATATGACCCGGGCATGTTTCTGACCATTTTTGTGAGATTCACCCTATTATATAGAGACAGCTTTATTATATAAGATATTATTTATATATATATATTATTTTTATTGTAGCGTGAGAATGTCATAATATGAGGTTTCTATCTAACTTGCATTTCATTGTGCCAGTATTGACACATATTTTGTATATGCCATGTTTCAGTCTGTTTATATAAGCAAAGCTTCTAATCTAAACCACTGTAATGATCTGATGTGTTTTGGTCTCCAAGGCAATGAAAATGTGTAACGCTGCAACACTGCGCCGTGTAATCCCAAGCTCTGTTTGTGGATGAGTCCCGCTGATCTCCAGTCAGTGTCACCACCAGCCTAGAGGCCAGAACTGAGTTCCTGTGGAGCGAGCGCATGTGAACGCGTGTGCAGGAGCTGAGATGTCATTCAGAAGTGCAGAGGGCATGTCCATCATGCAGGCGTTGGCTATGACCGTGGCTGAGATACCCGTGTTCCTGTATTCCACCTTTGGACAGGTACACAGCAGAATATACGCCACACAGCTGCTCACGCTATATCTAAACACATACATACACAACACTATACACACACTACTCATACACCTACCTATACACATCACCTATAACTACACTCTATATACACACTACTACTTAACTACTATATACACACTACTACTACACTCTATACACTACTACCATACACTACTACCTTATACACACTACTACTCTTACAACCAATATATCTATACACACTATACTCTTACACTACTCATATCAACACTACTCATACATACTTAACACTACTATAACACTCATAACCACTACCTATATACCTATAACCGAGCCACTGTGTCTAAATGAATAAAATGGGCCTATTTATTACTCAGTGTGTTTGCGAATGCAAACTCAAAGCTACACTGTGTGATTTTTACCCCCATCTAGCGGTGAAAGAGGTATATGACCATCCAGTGAATATTAGTTTCTGTTCTTATCAATTCCGATTTCGTTTTAACTCCTACGGTGGCCAATGTAGTCCAAGATTAACATGGCTTCCAGTTCGACCTCGTCCACATTCGACACGGTGCCATCGAGTGTTAAAACACGAAAGGCGAAGCTTGATGTCCCTCTTTGGCTAATGTACTTTCAAGATGGAGGGGCAACATGGCGACCGACATTAGAACCCCTTACCCGTATGTATTTTCAATTGCATATTATACACTCACGAGAATACTTTATTACTTGAACGAAGTAAATATACATTAATGAGCACATATATTTTTGAAAGAACTAAGTGTTTTTAGCTAAGAATAAACTAAAAAAGTTACACAGTGTAGCTTTAACTATTACTACCACCCAAGTGTTGTTGCTATCTTCTTTTAAAAAATTGATCTTTTTCAGAATTTGACCAAAATTTTTATTTGAAGGGTCTAAAAAGAGTTGATATATTTAACTAGAGTTGTCAACTATAAATGAAAGTTTTTCCGCTCTGATGAAATAAAATGAAGCATGTAAAACATGATAATATTAATAGGCTTTATGTCGAGCATCACGTGACCAAGCCGGAAACAGATCGCATCGCTTCCGAATCAGGTCTTTTGTATGTGCTTCATTTAAAATATTTGCAGTTTTACTCAAGATAACTTAAAAGGAGCAAGCAAAAATGAGCATAACCAATGTACCTCGCATGTGCAGATTGATATTTAAAAGTTTTTTTAATTTTTCTTCTTCACATTAACGTTTAGATATTTAAATAGCATAAAACACCAATAACAAAGTGAACTTAGTAGGTTAGCTGATTACCTTAAAAATCCATAGATATCGTAGTTAGTTCTTACGGCCGTTAACAATTTCTCTGACAAGCGGATGCAATGAGACCCGTTTCCCGGTTTGGTCACGTGACGCTCGGCATAAAGCCTATAGAACTACTATATTTAGTACATTTAAAAATATGGGAAAACCCCCATTTAAAAAAAATAGGTTTCAGATTGGTTCACATTGTACGATTGTAGATTTCAAACAGTTATTTTAGTATTATTTATATACTATTAAAGTATTTTTTAATATTTTGAAATTGCTTTTAAGATATTTTAATAATTACTTTTAAAAATTGAAAATATTTTCAGTTTTCTTTTAAGTTTATGGTTTAGTAATTTTGCTTTTTGTTTTTGTCATTTTTATTAGTTTTTGCTTTAACATTTCTTTTTATTCAACTATTATTAATTTATTTTTATTTCAGTTTTTTGTTGTTGTTGTGATTTTAGTACTTCAAACTTATTTCTGTTCTTTGCCAAGGCAATGTTTCTAATTTTCATTTAGAAATTTTGTTTAATTTAGGATTTTAAGTTTAAGATTTTAAATCTAATAGTTATATCTTATTTTATTTCAGATTATTTCAATTACCAAAAATAGTTTTAGTTAACAATAATAACACTGATTTTTACATGTTATTGTTACACTTAATGAAACGGTTAAAATAAAAACTTTATTTTTATGCAATTATTCTTGGATTGTCATTCCCTTTCTCCTGGCTAAGAAACTTTTGGATTAAATGGATTAATCATTAATCTGCTTTAGAATGCAAATAAAACTCTTGCAGTTCGTTGATGTTTCATTCTTTGAGTATTTTTTTTTTTAAATAATGAATGCAAAGCAAAAACGGCAAATAACTGATTCTTCTTTTCCTCCCTCCTTTTCCCTTTTTCTCTAATTCCTGACTCTATCTGTCTGTGTTTTCTCTCAGTCTATATTCTCTCAGCTGAAGTTGAGCCCTAATCTGAAGAAGGTTTTGTTTGCGACTGCGCTGGGCAGCGTGGCTCTGGCACTGACCGCACATCAGTTAAAGAGACGGGGCAGGAAGAGGAAACAGGTGTCGGTAAAGAAGCACGGAAACCTGTGGGCATCCCAGATCAGCTGCTCCGAACCAGCCGGCCCGCCTCGCTCAAGAGAGGTGACGATGTTCACGTATTTTGCTTTTATATGTTTTACACTTTTATAGTATTGACATTTTTTAATGTTCATAATTTTATATTATAACATAAAATGTGATATTGCAATATCACACGAGTAACGAGCGTGATGTTTTTGTGCCGAATAGCTTGAGTGCAAATGTGATATTTATTTTATACAACAGTTCAGTAAATAAAAGTTAATATTGTGTCATATTTTAGACGGTTCAATGGCTAATTCATAAAGAGAGCCATTTACTTCATTCCTGAATGTTGACGTATTCAAAGATTTACTCATTTAAACATTTACTGCCACCTACTGGCAGTTTTAATTTCTATTTTAAAACAAATTTATTTCATATTTTGGGGTAGTTTGCCCAAAAATGAAAATTCTGTTTAATTACATTTTACTCACCCTCGGTTTTTTCTTTTGTGTAAAGATAAAGGAAGATATTTTTTGACAAATGTTGATAACCAACATTTTTTGGTCTGTAAATATATCTAATACCAATTGAGATGCAGCAGCTGAAAAAAAAATCATGGCCGTTGTAGACTAAAAGTTTGTTGAATAATAAATTCTATGTTGCTAAGTAATTTTTGTAATGTCTATTTGATGCTTTTCTCATTTAACACAATAATAACTTTAAATTATCTTTTTTCTGGGGTTCATTTCTCATCCAAATTTGATGTGGAATTAATCGGCACATCGTGTAATTAATTAGATACAAAATTTGAATCGCTTGACAACCCTAATATATACATTTTAGTCAGGGTTTCTTGCACCAAAAACAGTCGTAAATTATTTTTGTGACCATTTTTATCAAGCTACTTTGAGTGAATGTGAGAATATTGTATACTAAATCTTTTATTTAAAAAAAATATATAAAAAAAGTCAGATTTTCATGGTCACCTGTAAAATGCTATATACAAAAAACATGAATATTTGTTTCTTGTTGTTTTCAGGTCCGGCTCCAGGCCGGCAGATGATGAGTCCCAGCACCCGCAGTAATGACACGCTCAGCGGCGTCTCATCTCTCGCACAAAGCAAACACTCGAGCTCTTCACACAGCATCGCCTCGGTGCGTAAACCTCACCAACACAAGCGTGGTCTACCTGTTCATTTGTCCACAAAACTGCTGTTAACCGTTTGGTTTGAATCTGCCTCAGATGCGAGTTCCCTCCTCTCCCAACCAATCAGTGAACACTGGGATGCCGTGGGAGGCGGAGCCTGTGGCAGAGGAGGCGGGAGGCGGAGAGGATGCCAATGCTGAGAACCTGTACCTCATGGGTAATGTAGTACAACTAAATATTGTTAACATTTTGCTTGTAAAATGTTTTTGTGCATCTTTCTTTAGAATAACACTTTTCATTCTTATCTAATGCAATGACATTCAGAGAGTTTTAAGTTTTAATCAATCAAAAGTTTCGGGTCAGCGCCTTTTTTATTTTATTTTTTATTTAAAAAAAAGAATTCCTTTTATTCAGCAAGTACTCATTAAATTTAAAGTAAGAATAAAGACATTTGTAATATTGCGATTTCTTTTTAAAATAAATGCTTCATAAAAATATAAAGTCATCAGAAATGTAGCTTGAGCAGCAAATCATCATATCAGGATGATTTCTGAAGGATCATGTGACACTGAAGACTGGAGTAATGATGCTGAAAATTCAGCTTTAATCACAGGAATAAATTACATTTTAGCATATATACACATAGAAAACACGTGTTTAAAATGAATAAATATTTGTACAAAAATAAATATTTCACAATATGACTGTGTTTTTGATCAAATAAATGCAGCCCTGGTGAGCAGAAGAGACTTGTTTAAGTGTAGATATGTGTGATCTTCCTCCCGCAGGAATGGAGCTTTTTGAGGAAGCCCTTCGGAAGTGGGAACTGGCTTTAAACATCAGACACAGAGATCACTCCGGCGCCTCTGGCTCCAGCAGTCTCGCCCCGCAAGGGACAGAACTCGCTGAGCGTCATTCGGTAAATTTCATAATCATGAGCTACTAAGTAAAAATACCAACAATCATGTGTTCATTTCACTCTCTTCTTCACTGTGTGATTCCTGTTCAACTGCAATTTGATCTTCAGCCTGAACTTCACAATCATGAGTTTGCGGAGAAGCTGGAGTCTCTGCTGCACCGAGCCTATCATCTACAGGAAGACTTCGGCAGCAGCATCCCACCTGACAGCCTGCTCGCCGATCTGGGTCAGACGCGCACTAACACATGCACGCTGGGTTGCCAAATGTCTTTTGTCTAATGCTCTTACTCCAAATAAAAAGACACATTAAAATAAATCTGCTCGTAGGATTTTCACACCAGCATGGGACTTGATTGGTTAAAAAAAAAATGTTTTAATCGATTGAACTCGTTTTGAACTCGATTTGTTCAAAACCATTTTTTTAATCGATTGAAATCGTTTTGAACTCGATTTGTTCGAAAAAATTATTTTAATCGATTGAACTCGATGTGTTAAAAAAATAATTGTATCGATTGAACACGTTTTAAACTCGTTTTGTTCAAAACATTTTTTTAATCGATTGAAATCGATTTGTTCAAAATAATTTTTTTTATCGATTGAACTCATTTTGAACTCGATTTGTTAAAAAAAATTATTTAAATCGATTGAACGTGTTTTGAGCTTAATTTGTTCAAACATTTTTTAAATCGATTGAACTCGATTTGTTCAAAACATTTTTTTAAATCGATTGAACTCGTTTTGAACTCGATTTGTTCAACAAAAAAAAGTTATCGATTGAACACAATTTGAACTCGATTTGTTCAAAACCATTTTTTAATCGATTGAAATCGTTTTGAACTCGATTTGTTCGAAAAAATTATTTTAATCGATTGAACTCGATGTGTTAAAAAAAATAATTGTATCGATTGAACACGTTTTAAACTCGATTTGTTCAAAACATTTTTTTTAATCGATTGAAATCGATTTGTTCAAAAAAAAATTTTAATCGATTGAACTCATTTTGAACTCGATTTGTTAAAAAAAATTATTTTAATCGATTGAACGTGTTTTGAGCTTAATTTGTTCAAACATTTTTTTAAATCGATTGAACTCGATTTGTACAAAACATTTTTTTAAATCGATTGAACTCGTTTTGAACTCGATTTGTTCAACAAAAAAAAAGTTATCGATTGAACACAATTTGAACTCGATTTGTTCAACACATTTTTTTTAATCGATTGAACTCGTTTTGAACTCGATTTGTTCAAAAAAATTCTTTTAATTGATTGAACTCGTTTTGAACTCGATTTGTTCAACAAAAAAAAAGTTATCGATTGAACACAATTTGAACTCGATTTGTTCAAAACATTTTTTTAATCGATTGAACTCGTTTTGAACTCGATTTGTTAAAAAAAAAATTTTTAATCGATTGAACTCGTTTTGAGCTCGATTTGTTCAAAACATTTTGTTTTAATCGATTGAACTCGTATGAAGCACCGGGATCAGATTGCTTCCCGCACTTTGCAGCAATATAGAGCTGTCTACTGTGCGTTTGTATTGCAAAAGAGAATTTAGACTAAAATATGCATATTGATGTAACATAAAATATACTCAAGAAATAATTTTTAACTATAATCTTAATATAGATTTATTTTTAATCTGTAATTAGTGTAGTGATTTTACAAACTGTGGACAAACAAAGTTTTAAATTGTAACACTTTTTTACAATAAGGTTTCATTTGTTAACATGAACAAACAATGAAAAACACTTAATCTACAGCATTTAATAATATTAGACAATGTTAACCTCAACATTTACTACTACATTTTTAAAATCTAAAGTTGTATTTGTAGTTTTATTTACTCTTATACCCTTATAATGTTCCAAAAAGTTTTTGAAAGTTTCAAAAAAGTAGATATTTTGAAGAATGTTGGTAACCAGACCAGAATGTTGGATAATTTACAGTATTAAGATGAAATTAGAAATTAAATTATTGGATCATAATTGAACAATGTGTTTAATTCAGTCATCAATCTCACTCCAGCCAGGCAACAAAAGTTGGCGACCCTGCTTTATGTCCCCTGTGTGCTGATTGTACCTTACTTAACGAAGTAGTTTGTGTGCAGAGAGTGAAGGAACGCTGATTCTGCCCACAGTGGGAAGCTCCCATCCGATCCGAGACGACGATGCCACCACAGTCACGTCGGACGACTCGTTTTTCTCGGCCGCTGAGGTCAGGACACCACACACACACACACACACACACACACACACACACACACAACACACGTCTGGTCCGCTATCTTTGTGGGGACTCTCCATAGGCATAATGATTTTTATACTGTACAAAGTTACAAACTGTATATTCTATCCCCTTAAACTAACCCTACCCATCACACACAACTTTCTGCATTTTTACATTTTCAAAAAACATCACTTGGTATGATTTATAACGCTGTTTTCCTCATGGGGACCAAAAAATGTCCCCACAAGGACAAGGATTTCAGATATTGCTATCTTTGTGGGGACATTTTGTCCCCATAATGTAGGGTTTGCCACACACACACACACACACACACACACACACACACACACACGCGCACACACACACACACACACACACAGGTGTTAACAGACACGTTCAAGTTCTCCTGCATGTATATGATGTCACTTCCTTCTTTGTCTTTACAGTTGTTTGAGACGTTCTCACTAGAGGACACGTATCATCCGCTGAAGCCAGCAGCTCTGTACGAAGAAGCGTTAGGTTTAGTGAGAGATGGAAATGTGAACTGCAGATCACTGAGGTAGTGTATACTACACACTGCATATTAACTACATAATACTACGTACTGGCACCCTGGCCTGAACCCTAAAATATATAAAGTTAGATATATATTTATATCCCACTTTATCTGTGTACATACAGTAAACTCATGTAAAGTGATATATGTACTATACAGCAAATCTCAAATGCTTGATTTTTTTATTTCAAAATGTAACTGTATCATCGCCCAGCTCTTTATATGAAGTTGGATATATATGTTTAACTTTATACACATGTATACTCACATAAATCAATACAGTATACACACGTAAATCAATATATATTATGTTTCAAATCTCATTTGCTTGTATCATAGCAAAATGTAACTGTTTTATCACCAACTCTAATTTGCTTAGTGTATATTAAGATATAAACGTTAACATCATGGTTTTCTGTAAATCTTTTTTAAAACATATGTATTGTAAAAAAAAAAGCTAAAGAAATGCATTTGACTTAAAAAAAAAAAATCAAAAATATGTATTTTCCTCCCTCAGTAACTGTTGAAAGTTTTGAATCTTGAAGTCACAAAATGAGTTGTAAATAAATAATTTTATATATATATCAATACTCCCAGTTTCTGTTAAAGCAGCACTATGCAGGATTTCTGTTTTTGTCAAACAGTGAACCCCTAGAGTCGCTGTGGGATACTTGTACTGTCGTAAATATCACGCACGCAGAGATGTCTCTGCACTCACGGCCTGATCCCCTCCCCCTGTACACCGGTACCTGTTCAGTAGGATGAAAGCTGTAACGAGTGGAAATAAGGTGTGGCCCCTTTAAGAGCTGCGCGCACCCTGTTGAACTGTCGGCAGTATGGAAGTAAAATAATGACAAATGTTTTTGAAACAAAAAGCCTGTTGAAATGTACTTATTGAAAAAAAAATATGCATTGCATTAACCCTGCTTGTATTTTACTGCATTTTATTTTTTGGGCTTGTATTTTTATGGGCTGAAATTTAGCATGGTTGAATATTTAGGCTGTGAATATTTCAATTCAAAACATTTCAAACACATTTTCATTAGTACATTTTCAATAATCTATATTCACATTTCATATTTCACTTCCAAAATATTCAAACTGATTAAAAATACAACCTATAATATTCAACAGGCGGTTTTCGGTCCATTTTATTTCGCTTTCAAATTCGCTTCCTCAAATTCAGTGGTTTAAATTCGACAGTAAATTCAACGTTGACATCCAGGAACTGCAGGAAAAGCAGTAGATTACCGAGCATAATCTCCATCTGCTGTTAGTCGACCTCACCAGCAGGGGGTGCAAGCGCGTGTTGTTGACGAAGATAGAGCAGTTAGAGCAAGCCAATTCATTCATAAAAACTAATTTACAACAATGTTAGTGTATCTGTGATTATTATGACGTCTGTTTTATGTG
This sequence comes from Chrosomus eos, assembly GCA_036326025.1. Taxonomy (NCBI): domain Eukaryota; kingdom Metazoa; phylum Chordata; class Actinopteri; order Cypriniformes; family Leuciscidae; genus Chrosomus; species Chrosomus eos. Next base: position 7,328,820 of record CM070834.1, read on the forward strand.
AAATTCAGTGTCTTCACGATTACTTTTCCTGTGTAGGTAGCATCTTTCTCTACCGTGAACGAGATTATAATGTTATTCCCCCGACGCGGATGTACAGGTCCAATGTTACATTTGAGTTTGACATATATTTCTATTGGTTGTTTAGTTGCGGCGATTGTGCTGCATGCATTACTAGGGTTTCCCTCAATACATCAGGATTCCCATGCTGGACATATAAAATGCTTAACCTAGCTTAATGAACTAATACAGTGATATAAAAGACCAAAAACGCAGGCAAGCAGAAGGACTCAGAATATGAACTTAACGCGCAAAGTTTAATGCTCAGCGTTTCCCAGTGATACTGGCATAGTTGGCTTGACATTCGCACATTTAGGGACCGTCTCTAAAGTTACATACGACATTGGTATACACGTTTCTAACTTCACTAGCATTTGAAGAGAACGACTTACAGTCATAAAACTAACTGTAAAGTGTTCATGTAGGTGTCAGGCATAATGCGCAATTTATTCAAATGAATTGAAGTTTGATATTGAAGTTAGAAACGTTTAGGCCTAATAGGACTACCAATGTTACTTTAGAGACGGTCCCTAAATGTGCGAATGTCAAGACAATTTTACGTTTAGTCATTTAGCAGACGCTTTCATCCAAAGCGATTTACAGTTAAACTAACAATATAGAACAACAATATGAAAGTGCTATGAACCTTCCCAGTTTAATCTAATGCAGTACATGTATGTTGGCATACTTCCTCAATAAAGGTGCGAGTTTTGTCTTTTATATCACTGTATTATTCCATTACAGGAATTGCCAGTTTTGTCCGGACAGAAAGGGAATCTTTGAGTATGATGAGGTATTGAGGGAAACCGATAATAATCCCGTTCATGGTATAAAAAGCTGATAACATGTAAGGCTGCACAGGGAAAGTAACAATGAAGTTAATGAATGAAACATAAAAACAGCTTTTGTGCCTTAATCATCTTTTCCGCATATATACTGACCCAGATAATCATCACAAAAAACGTAATGCATGCTCAATTGTTGTACAGTTTTCATAAATGAATGGCTTGCTAACTCTATCTTCATTAACAACACGCGTTTGCACCCCCTGCTGGCGAGGTCGACTAACAGCAGATGGAGATTATGCTCGGTGATCTCCTGCTTTTCCTGGATGTCAACGTTGAATTTACTGTCGAATTTAAACCACTGAATTTGAGGAAGCGAATTTGAAAGCGAAATAAAATGGACCGAAAACCGCCTGTTGAATATTATAGGTTGTATTTTTAATCAGTTTGAATATTTTGGAAGTGAAATATGAAAGGTGAAAATGGATTATTGAAATTTTACTAATGAAAATGTGTTTGAAATGTTTTGAATTGAATTATTCACAGCTTAAATATTCAACCATGCTAAATTTCAGCCCATAAAAATACAAGCCCTAAAAATACAATGCATTAAAATACAAGATGTGTTAATGCAATGCATATTTATTTCAAGTCGTACAATTCAACAGGCTTTTTGTTTCAAAAACATTTGTCATTATTTTACTTCCATACGGCAGTCTGTATTGTATGTGCGCCTCGAACACGGCCCTGGGTTATTTCTGTTTGATGCTCATTTTAGCAGATCTTTCTTGCCGTAAAGCGATTCGTTACTTCGCGAGACCTGATATCACGCGACACTTCCTGATGCTGTGGCCGACGGGCTCAAAGTTGTAAGTGTGGTTTTTCCGCTCACAGCCAACAGGGGGGGGCGAGACGACCACCATTCAACACGAAATCAGTAATATAAACATTACAAGGACTCCAAAGCTGTTCGGTTAAGGTAAAAAAACGTACTTAGTTCACCTTTAATAAAATACATTTCTGCTCTTCACAATACATGCTAATGTAAGAATAAAAATGATAATTAATATCCTAAACCCAGCACTCCATTTGCATTGATTCTAAAATTAGATGGGAGCAAGTGTGCTACTGCACGTATTGTACACATGTTCCCCTCACACATTCTCCTCTGGGATTTGAGGATTTCTATGTTCGCTCAGGGAGCAAGGGCTGATGGGAACACTCAGTCTGTCGTTTGTGTTCCTCTGTTTTACAGAACTGAACTTCTGGAGTGTTACAGCGATCAGGACTTCCTTGCCAAACTGCACTGCGTTCGACAGGCCTTCCAGGTCAGCACACACACTCACACATGATCACTCACACACACACACACACACACACACACACACACACATGAACACACACACACACACACACACACACACGGGAACGGGCTGTTGGTGAGATGTGTGTGTTTGTTGTATCTGTAGGTGCTACTGCTGGATGAGAGACACAGAATGTTCTTCATGGAAACAGGGAAGCGGATGATATCTGGACTTCTGGCCAAAGCCAACAAGGTGCTTTTAAAAATGATTAAAAAATAATAATAATTCTGATGCAGATTAAACTTAAAGCTAGGGTAGGCAATGCTTTTCATAAACAATGTTTGTTTTACTGGTTGAAACTCTCTTCACATGATCACATCCTGATAGCTCTGCACAGTTACAAAGTCCCTCCAGCGGGAGTTATATCAGTGTCAGTGTTTCTGAACTCCCTGAAACTGTGTAGTCTTGAGCTTTCTTCCATGGAATGAACATGTTACAATATTAATCATTTTAAATAATTCATATGCAGAATAAAGGGGCGGGGCCTGGTTTAGTTGGTCAGTAGTGTGTTGAAACTGGCGGTAATGGTAAAGGGGGAGGGGATTTTCCAAACAAACTTGAAAATGCTTGACCAATCACAACACACTTCTCCAGCTGACCAATCAGAGCACAGTGTGCTTTTAAGAAGGAGGGGCTTCATAGGGACAGGAACTAAACAGAGCGTTAGAGCCCAAAAACAAAATCAACACTTTGTAAAAGGGCATAGTAGGTTCCCTTTAACTGTAATGTGACTTTTTTGAATGAAACTGAGTATTCAGTGGACAATAATGTATATATGTAATAATGCATCTATATTATTCATTAGAAGTATGATGTGATATTATTGGATATTATTATTATTATTAACCAATTAACAGAAAGGAAAGTTGTTTCAGAAGTGGATAAAGTTACTACTTTTACAGTTTTTACAGTTACTACTAAAGTTACTACTCTGATGAAAAATGAAGAGACTGTAATTAATGAAGTAATTTTCAAATTTTATGTCTGGATTTTTTTTATTTTAAATTAAGGTTTTGTCATCTGCTCTTGAATGTTTAGAGTCCAAAGGCGTTTCTGGAAAGTTATGATGAAATGTTGCAGTACACGCAGAGAGAAGAGACGTGGCCAGTCACCAAGATGGAGCTGGACGGACGAGGGGTGTGTCTTATTTTCTTCTATTTGTCTGTCTGTCTGTCTTCTGTTGTGTGTGTGTGTGTGTGTGTGTGTGTGTGTGTGTGTGTGTGTGTGTGTTGTGTGTGTGTGTGTTGTGTGTGTCTGTGTTGTGTGTGCTGTGTCTGTGTCTCTGTGTGTGTGTGTGTGTCTGGTCTGTGTGTGTGTGTGTGTTGTTGTGTTGTGTGTGTGTGTGTGTGTGTGTGTGTGTGTGTGTGTCTGTCTGTCTGTCTGTCGTTCCTTCTTTTTCGTCCATTTCCATTGGCTAACCATATCCTGTCCCAGTGTTGTTTTTGTTAACTAAAACCTAAACTATTAAAAATATATATTTTCAGTAATTGAAATAAATATTAAAGGAGATAAAATACAAAGAAATATTAAATGAAAAACTTAAACTTCATTTTTTTAATGAAATATAGTACTAAAATAAGTTTGCTTATTTCCAAAAATGCATAACAAAACTACCAAATGTACTATAAATACTACTATAAAATGATACTAAAATACCTTGACTTCCTGACTCTTTGTTTAGACTCACAGAATTCTGACCTTTGACCTTTGATTGTGCTCTAGGTGGTCTGTATGAACTTCTTTGACATTGTGCTGGACTTTATCCTGATGGATGCGTTTGAAGATCTGGAAAGTCCTCCGTCTTCTGTGGTCGCGGTTCTGAGGAACCGATGGCTCTCGGATAGTTTCAAGGAGACGGTACGAAAACTCGAAAGGAGCTAGAGTCCAAACATATTGGATCTACACAACTGAAAATAAAGGTTTTGTTTAGAACCAAAAAAGGAGCATGGGATAAAAAGAGAAGTTTTCATTCAGGGGGTACAATCTATGTTTTGGTGCTTTACCCAGAAAACGATAGGCTTATACGAACAACCTATAATAACCCTGTTTAAATAAGAACCATATAGCAACCCAAGAATCCTAAAAAATCAAACACTGGTTCTTGATAATCTATCATTTCTGTCTTTGTATTTCTAAATTTCTGTTTTATCTTTCTGTGTCTCTCTCTGTTTATATAAGGCATTGGCTACAGCCTGTTGGTCTGTCTTAAAAGCCAAAAGGAGACTGCTAATGGTGAGTGTTAAAAACACATCTGATCTGCATTGCTTGGTTTGAGGAATCATATCTGTAGCACAAACTGAGTTAGAGGTTTCATAGATTCTGACTTTAATAGTTTTGCTTTGTTGCTCAGGTTCCTGACGGTTTCATTGCCCATTTCTATGCCATCTCTGAACACGTGAGTCCAGTTTTGGCTTTCGGGTTTCTGGGCCCCCGACAGCACCTCAGTGAGGTGTGCACCATATTCAAGGTAAGACGTTCTCAGTATTCTCCACACTCCTCTGTTACACCTGAGATAAACCTCCCAGTAATCCAGGAAGAAGTGTAATCCAGATCAGCACATAATCTGAGGCTAATCTGATCACTGTGACACTCTGATGTCTGCGATCAGATCATAAACCCTCTCTGTAATTGTATATAAACATACATGCATGCATATATATATATATATATATATGTGTATGTATTTGACAGACACACACACACACACACACACACACCACACACACACACACACACACACACGTTGGTACTCCTACTAGGATAATTACAGTTTCTATCCCCTAACCTTAAACACACCCATCACAGAAAAATTAAAAGTTGTGTTAAAAAATTATAATGTTTATAGCATGTCCTCGTAATGTTGGGGGCGTGGTATGATAACCTGAATACCCACCATAATATGAGTACTTTTGGCTCCTATACTGAAGATCAAACATATAAAATATAATAGTGGCCCATAGAAATATTTAGACACTTTGGGAAGACTTATTGCAGCATTCAATTAGAAAGAAGTCTCTTATGCTCAACAAAGATGCATTTATTTGATCAAAAATAATGTAATGCATTAATATTGTGAAAGATTATTACAATTTAAAACAGCTGTTATCTATGTGAATATATAGTAAAATGTAATTTATTCCTGTGATCAAAGCTGAATTTTCAGCATCATTACTCCAGTCTTCAGTGTCACATGATCCTTCAGAAATCATTCTAATATGATGATTTGATCAAGAAACATTTCTGATTATTATTGTTGTTGAAAAGAGTTGCTGCTTTCAACAGTGATATATTATAGTATTCAGGATTCTTTGATGAATATAAATACATTTTGTAACGTTATAAATGTTTTTTTTTTGTCACTTTTGATCAATTTAATGCATTGCTGAATAAAACTAATATTTTTTTCTTCAAAAAAAAATCTCTGTCATTGCATTAGATAAGAAATTATCAAAACAAGTGTCATTTATTTGTACATAAAGATGCACAAACACATTTTACATGCAAAACATTTGACAAGAATAAGTTTGTCTGGTGGGAAATGCTAAAACAATAGTGTTGAACATGAATAAATTCAGTATTGGTTGTTTGTAATTAGTGGAATATGTTGATGTTCATCTGAACTTGAAAACTGACTTAAAGGGATAGTTCACCCAAAAATGAAAATTCTGTCAGTAATTACTGACCCTCATGTCACTCCATCCCCGTAAGACCTTCGTTCATCTTCGGAACAAAAATTAAGATATTTGTGATTAAATCTGAGAGCTGGATCAATTCAATTCAATTCAATTCAAGTTTATTTGTATAGCGCTTTTCACAATACACATTGTCTCAAAGCAGCTTTACAGAAAGTGCATTTCAGAAATGTACAAAGAAAAATACAGTTAGTTAATCATGTATAAATTTAGGCATAACATATCGCCGGTGTTTAGTCGTCTCTTCACAGGCGTCGAGTCGTCTCTCCACCGGCGTTTAGTCGTCTCTCCACAGGCGTTAAGTCGTCTCTCCACAGGTGTTGGGGCATCTGAAGTCTTCGTGAGAGGCTGGATACAAACTGGAGCTGACGAACGCTATTTACCTCGGGACTAGCGTCCCGAGATAACAGCAGAAAGACAGATGGGAAATAATTAGCATAGCTGATGTTCATAATATTAATGCATTCGAACTGATTCAGAAGTAGTATAAAAGGTAAGCATTAAGTGAATGCTTGGTTAAAGAGATGCGTCTTTAATCTAGTTTTAAACTGGGACAGCGAGTCTGAGTCTCGAACAATATCAGGAAGGCTATTCCAGAGTTTAGGAGATAAATGTGAGAACGCCCTCCCTCCTTTAGTAGACTTAGATATCCTAGGAACGACCAGAAGCCTCGAATTTTGTGATCTTAAAGAGCGCGATGGATTGTAGGGCGATAGAAGGTCTGTTAAATACACAGGAGCTAAACCATTTAGAGCTTTATAAGTCAATAGTAATACTTTGTAATTGATACGGAACTTAATAGGTAACCAGTGTAGAGATGATAAAACTGGTGTTATATGATCATATTTTCTTGATCTAGTAAGAACTCTAGCGGCTGCATTTTGCACTAACTGTAGCTTATTTATTGAGGATGCAGGACAACCAGCTAATAAAGCATTACAGTAATCTAGTCTCGAGGTCATGAATGCATGAACTAACTTTTCTGCATCTGAAACAGATAGCATGTTACGTAGCTTAGCAATGTTTCTAAGGTGGAAAAAGGCTGTTCTTGTAACATATGAGATATGATTTTCGAAAGTCAAGTTGCGGTCTAGTATAACACCCAGGTCTTTTACTGTAGTGGATAAAGTAACAGGACATCCTTCTAAATTAAAGTTGTATTGTAAGGGATTTTGTGGGTAGTTTTTTGGACCAATAAGTAATACCTCCGTTTTATCTGAATTTAATAGCAGGAAATTACACGTCATCCAGCATTTTATATCTTTTAGACACTCTGTCAAGTTAGATAAGTTAGTGTTTTCATCTGGTCGTGATGAGATATATAATTGAGTGTCATCAGCATAACAGTGAAAACTAATTCCATGTTTTCTTATAATATTACCAAGTGGCATCATATATATTGAGAATAGCAGAGGGCCTAGGACAGATCCTTGCGGCACTCCATAGTCTACTGATGTTATCTTTGATTTTTCCCCATTTAAACAGACGAAATGGTAACGGTCTGATAAGTACGATCTAAACCAGCTTAATGCCTGTCCCTGGACACCAGTGTAGTTTTGTAGTCGATCTAAGAGTATTTTATGATCTATAGTATCGAACGCAGCACTAAGATCAAGTAGAACTAGTATTGAGATACAGCCTTGGTCAGAGGCTAAGAGTAAATCATTTGTAATTTTAACTAGCGCAGTTTCTGTGCTATGATGCGGTCTGAATCCCGACTGAAATTTTTCGTAGATATCATTTTTTCAGGATCACTCCTCCATAGGCTTCTAAGGGATTGAAACCTGACGGCCCAGAAAAGTTATTAAAGACATCGTTAAAATAGTCCAAGTGACTACAGTGGCTAGATCTTAAGTTTATCAAGCTACGAGAATACTTTTTGAGCGCAAAAAAACAAACAAAAATAGCGACTTTATTCAAGTATTCTTTTTGGGCCTGGAGATTTCACGTAGTGTTATTGCGCAACGCTTCTGGTTGAACGTCACACGCATCACACACATGACCAGCGTCGGCCAATAGTGAGCCTACGTGTGACGTATAACACAGAAGCGCTGCGCTGTTACACTACGTCAACAGCTTAGGAGAATGACACGGAAGAGAAGACATGGTTGAATAAAGTCTTATTTTTGTGTTTTTTTGCACGCAAAAAGTATTCTCGTCGTTTTATAAACGTAAGATTGAGCCACTGTAGTCACTTGGACTATTTTAACGATTTCTTTAATGACTTTTCGGGGCTGTCAAGTTTCAATCCCTTAGAAGCCTATGGAGGAGTGACCCAGCTCTCAGATTTAATCACAAATATCTTAATTTGTGTTCCGAAGATGAACGAAGGTCTTATGGGGTTGGAACAACATGAGGGAGAGTAATTAATGACAGAATTTTCATTTTTGGGTGAACTAACAATTTAATATATCCACTAAAAACCACCAAAACACCAGTCGACTCAAACACGTAGAGACTTCATACATGATTGTATCGAAGTTCATTTCACGTTCTCCTTTGATCTCCACAGCAACAGATCGTGCAGTATCTGAAGGACATGTTTGACCATGACAAGGTGCGTTTCACGTCCGTCCCGTCTCTGGCCGAAGACATCCTGAGTCTGTCCCACAGACGGGCAGATATCCTGGTGGGTTACCTGGGCATTGACAGACTACCGGAGACCAATGGAAGTCTACCCAAGAGCCCTTGCCAAGCCACCAGCGGGCACGCAGACGTCAGTGAACAGCAAGACTGAGGTGCAGAATGCTTGATGACCATTAAATAACTCATTTATCTATTCTTCATCAACATGACTGTAAAGAGTTCGCAGAACTGCATTCGTTACTGCTACAGTCCCGTTTCATCGAATATTTAGAGAGAGAAACCACTACAGACTCATCTGAGGTCAACCGAGGCCTTTCCTTGCAAATTTCTGTTTGCCACCGAATATCCAGCGCTGCTATGTAGACACCAAGTTTAAGAACTGGGATTCGCCTTGATTGACGAATGCTTTGGAAACAGATTCTTTCTGAAACCATTGAAAAACTCGCCATGATCTGAAGGAACCGAATAAAGAGCATCTTTTAGCCAAACAGTCTTGTTTTGAGATCTTCTCAATCAACTGATGCCTCTTTCGTTAAAAATCTTGCTTTTTTTTTTTTTGCCTGGTCGGTTTGCAGATTATTAAGTATAAACGCGTGTGTTGTTGAAGTTTATGCTTGTGCCAATGGCCACATAAAGTCTTGCACTGAACACAATGAAGAGGGAGAATCAAGACCGATTTATGAACTTTAGTGTAAGTCTGTTAGCACGTTTTAGATGTGAATGTTTCAAAGAGAGACTCGCACAGGAAGTGCGTCATTATAACAGGATGTAGCGGTCAGATCACATTAGCTGAGCTCACTTGTGTCCTCTGAGAGTTGCTGTAGCCCTTGTGGTTTGTGCTGTTGGTTTATTCACTCCCTCACAATATATCAGTCACAGTGTTCATCAGAGCGGAAGCCTACGTTATTTTTGTTAAGGAAAAGTAGCTGTTGGTGTGTTATTTTTTTCGGTCCTCATATTTCATTCTTGAGTCATACATCTTGTTTTGTCAGGCTTGCTCGTAGACTAAAATTGCTGATCATCTATTTTTCTATTACATAGATATTCGTTATGAATTATACATTAAATACATCAGTGGTATTGGGTCACATAAGACACAATTGTAGAGCCGTCACAATTACGTGAGTAGGAATGATCAACATCATATATGTGGCAAAGAAATGTGCTTTATACTTTTGTTTTTTAGTGAGTTCAAGCCTTCCAGGTCCAGTTATTAAATACTATAAACTGCATCTGTGCCATTACGATAATTTCAATGACTACTTCGTTTTGTGAAAACAAACAAAAAGATGCATTGACACTTATTCAGTTACAGTTGAGGTGAATGGTGAAACTTACCTCATAGACTTCAATTAAAGTGGATTTTTTTGGTTTGTTTTTGGGGGACATACTATTTAATTATATGATATAATTTATTTTATATATATATATATATAAATTAGGGCTGTCAAATCGTGTTTAATCTCATATAACAAAAGTTTGTTTATATAATATATATGTGTGTGTGTGGGTATATATATATATATATATATATATATATATATTATATATATATATATATATATATATATATATATATATATATATATATAATTTTTTTTTCTGGTTAGTGGCACAGATGCTGTCAATTAGTGTAAATTGTATTTAAACCCATGGTAAAGTTTAAGTCAAACAACAAAACGCATTGGATAGCGTCCTGCAGGTCTTTTGATTGGTCTGTCATATGGTAATAAATTTTACCTGCAATAACTTATAATATCGTCAAACAAAACTTGCTAATTAAAGTGTTAATAATTTTATGTAATGCCAATTCTAGTCGTTTTAAAAGGAATGCCCATGAAATGTCTAAATCAATCTTAAGTCACTGAGCCTTGACAAAACTTGAGCGTGTTCATTAATTGTGCACAGGAGGCATTTGATAAATTAGATATTAAAATCATTAGTGTTTCTTTTGCTCTTGTATTGACTATTTAAAACTGGCCCGCCAGTGTTGGGTGTACTGCACTTTATATGGTAAAAAAAAAGATACAGATGTTAATTTTCTCTATTTTTATCAAAATATACATTTGTTAAGTAGATTATGTAGTGCATTTGTAATCTTTGTTTTCTGTTTTCCTTTTGAATTTAATTTTGTTGGACAGATGTATAATTTATATGAAAACTGAAGCTATTTAAAGGTGCAAATGTGAATGGATATGGGTTTTTTTCTCATAAAAATAACTGTAAAATACCTTATTTAGTATAAAAGAAGTGTATATATATATATATATATATATATATATATGAATGATATACTAGAGCGGTCTGAATCAGGGTTATGAGTGGTTCATTGTCTTGTGCCTCTGTTTTTATGGATATATTTATCTTTATTAAATACACGCGCACACTCATGCTATTAGATCTCTGCACTGCTTGAATTAAAATCATACTTTTTTGAGACTCAAAACCATTTGCACCAACTTATAATTCTTGCCAAACTCATCTTTATTCCTCTGATTGATATTAATTATTGTTAATTGGATAATTTTACGGTTAAATAGGGGTTTCTACAGAAACGGTAGATTGATTTTATTTTCATGTTTGAAAGACTTAGTGCAGACTGAAGGTATAAGTGAGATGGTAAATGTTTGATTTCATATCATTCCAACAGGTTTTAATGAATAAACTTTCCAACACACTGTTTAATCTGCTGCATGTGGTTTGGATGAAGACCTCATGAAATAATGTTTCGACCTGCGCTGCTACATCTCTATTGTTTTTAATTGTTACTTGTGTCTGTGTCCCATTTTGGTAGCATTGATCCTTCTAAATATTATGAATATTTGATGTGATTATTAAAGATTCACCAATGTGCTAAAAGAGTTACTGACTGACAGTAACGGATGCTCTGATTTGTATATTAAGTTATGGTACAGTTCCTGATTTCTCCAATAGATGTGCTGTTTCTCATATAATAACTCAATCAAAACAAAGCACCAAGTGGAAGAGAAATGACAATGTCTATATGGAATTTGTTTGTATTGAACGGGGTTGTTATTTCACTCCACAGCTGCTGTATTCTGCACCCAGATAATTCAACAACACTGTTTTATGTCTAATATGTTAGAATTGTGTCTAATGATGGCCAAAGAGGACGAACCGCATGGTGGAAACAACTCGTGTTTTTATTTCCTTGAAAACTTTTCTTGGTGTGTGTATTTGTGTTCTTCAAATGCCTTTTTGTTCTTACAAATTAATGGCGTTACAATCATTGTATTGGTTTATTATTGAAAACTGTATTGTCATTTTGCCTTCCCTAGCCAACATAAAGTCTTTCTTTTTTTCTCTCTGTCTTTAAAACGTGTCATTACTTAATTCATATCCTATTAATCTACTGAAACAGTGGTCACCAGAAGAAACCTATTGAATGTGACCTTTGATCCATTGCTTTTAAAACTTTTAGTTTATTTGTGCCTGAAAGGGCCTTCAGACTTCTACAGTTTTATTGAAGCTCAATTCATTTACAAGTAGTCTGAGCATTTATGCAATATTTGAATTAACCGTCGCAATACAAGGACTACAACGGTTGTCCAATTAATTTAATCAAACGTGGTAAACTCACATCCTTGAGTTGTGGTATTTCTTAGCAGCTTACGTTTGAGCAGTACGTGTACTTTGTTGATGTAGAAAAATGTGAAAGTGTTTTCAAGTAATGGTAACCACAGACCTTATTTTACTCAAATACAAAACCAAAATTCTAATAAAAACCCATTGAAAAATCCTGAGGGAACATCAATGACTTTAGTGAACACATTTTGTTTATTTCCATGTTAAAATAAAGGGAAAAAATCCCTGAATATTTGACTATTTCCTCAGATTTTGCATATATCAATATACATGTAATGGGCCAGAGTGAGTGTGTGGAGCTGGCGGCTGCCTTCACATAGTAGTTGATATCAATTGAAAAGGATTTCCTCATTCACTTAATTTTTCTTCTTTCATTTGAATAAATCCAATGTTCATTTGTCCAACCAAACGTCCTCGGATTGGCCATCATTTTAACAACCCGCCTCTGATTGGACGGCTGTTCCCGTGCAGATTTTTTTTCCCTTTGAGAATGCGCTTGGTGAATGGCCGTGCGTCGTAGCAGCGTCCGGTGAATCTGATTGGTCGAACGCGTCGGGTCGTTTCAATGTGATTGGTTGACGACCGATGCCCGGTGTCCGGGTAAGATGGCGTCGGAAGAGCAGTGCTCGGCACCACCTCGATGGCGGTCGATATCCTTAACCCACGTAGAGTATCCGGCTGGTAAGAACATTTTTAAATCGTTGTTCTCCCCGCAAAGCGTTCATATCATCGTACGCCATTTTATTCGTGCCGCGACTTCTGTGGAACATCGAGCAGCTGAATGGACACGGCCAGGGCTGGGTTGCCAAATAGTGCGCTCGTTCTGCAGGGAACGGAAAGCCTGCTGCCAAATAGTGCGCTTGTTTAGTGCTCATGCGCTGTGGTCCTGTACGCTCACTAGTACACCACACTGGGAGACCCTTATTCAGTTTCTCAGTAATATTGACGGCTTATTAATAAAACAATCTTATTCGAGGTTGATTCTATAATCCAGTGATCAATACTTGCATTGATTGCGTCTAATGCAAGCACAGCTGCTGTTGTAAGTTTCTGGTTAGACTCGTGGCTCTGTTTGGTTAATCCAGTTAATTCCCGGTTGCATCACACCCTTTCTGTGTCCTGTCGTCTGTGAGGGTCTCCCTGGGTTTGGAAATATATAAACTGACCACAAAACGCTGGAACATTGTCAAAGCAAGTCGGAAATATACTAGGATGCAAAACATAGAGAATTCATGCGGAACATGATGAAAACAACGATCGTCTACTGTCAACTCCGGTCACATAGTTTGATGTGTTTGCATATGAAATTGTCATGCATGGTGCACGAAAATGGTAAATGCCAACATAAGTATGCATGAGATAAAGCAAGACTGAATGTGTTTGGCAAATGCAATGTTTTATATACACACACACACACGGCCAACATTTCATTTGCCTAACTACTTTAGGCTTGCTTTATCTCAGTTTTGAAATGTGATTGTAAAATATTAAAACCATATATTTGTGTGTTGAATTATCCCACTTTTAGTGCTTTATGCTCAGGAATTTGTTTTTAAATACAATTCTTTGCCATATATGGAATAACTTTAGTGTATAGTTCATTAAAAATGTCCATTAAATCATGCTTGTGATGTCATAATTATATTTGAATGAATTCACTGAATGTCAAATGACCGTAATTACGAGATTCCGACTTGTAAAAAGCGTTCATAACTATTAATTAACTTGTATAATCTTTTAAATAATCTATATGTTCATTAAAATACATTTGCATAATGATGTTTTGGCATTAAAGTTGTGATGAAAATAGCGAAAGTACAAAGTTTCTTTCATTTTGTTTAACAACAAATTATTCTAAAAGGGGGAAAAAAATGTATCGATCGATTTACCAAAACCCGCAAGACTTTTATTTATCTTTGGAACACAAATTAAGATATTTTTTTATGAAATCTGAGAGATTTCTCTCCCTTCATTAACAGTCTAAGCAAATACCAATTTGACGCTTCAAAAAGTTAATAAAGAGATCAGAAAACTAATCCGTATGAATTGAGCGGTTTAGTCCAAATTTTCTGAAGAGACTTTATATGATGAACAGATTTAATGTAGGCGCTTATTCACATATAAACTTTTATCACGAACATAAACAGAAGTTCAACCGATCCTGCTTGACACACAAGAACCAATGAGGTTCATTCTCGTGTGTCAATCAGGTTCGGTTGAGTTTATGTTCGCTGATCAATGTTTATGTGAATAAAATCCTAAATTCAATCTGTTCATCATATAAAGCAATCGAGTCTCTTCAGAATTTGTCTAAACCGCTCAGTTCATATGGATTAGTTTTACAATCTCTTTATGAACTTTTTGAAGCATCAAAGTGGTAGTTGCGTAGCTGTCAATGGAGGAACAGAAATCTCTCAATTTCGTTAAGATCTTCATTTGTGTTCTGAAGATTAACGAAAGTCTTACGGGTTTGGAAATACATGAGGGTGAGCAAGTACTGACAAAACTTTAATTTTTTGTGTGAACAATCCCTTTAAAGTAACACCAAGTAACTTTTCCTCTTCGGTCGCCCTACTGGTTGGAAACGAAATTGTCCATTGCCGCTGTCGTAAATAATTTAGCCTACCGTCGCACGCACGCTCGCTGTTTATCCAGCACTGGCTTTAGAATGAACGATGTCCACAGACAAGGTAGAGTATGTTACATGATTTCATGAAAGGATGATGTATTGCGACATCAGAAACGAAGAAAAACGAAATAATGACTATTGTAGCGCTTGACGTAAAGCAGTCGAATTTTGTAGTTCTTTTTGTGGTCGGGTTCCTACCCGAAACCCGAAGTTACATAGTGCCAGTAAAAGCGATACAGACCCCGTCAGGCTATGGCAGACGAGTCATTTAACTTATTTTAAGTCGATGTACCATCACAAGGGTCTTGGAAATATATTATGAAGGTTGAAAAACTACATAGTGTTACTTTAAAAATAAATGAACACAAGCTTGCACTCACATTGGTGTCTACCATTTGGTAAGCGTGTCGTTTTCACTGAAAAATCCAGTTAGGACGTTTTGATTAAACATTGAGGTTAATAATGAAGAAAAAAAATATTAAACGTATGCATGCACGGATGAATTGTTCACACTAAGTAAGATCTATAACATGCATTTCATAGGGTGAAATTTCATATCAGCTTTAATAGTGTTTCATAGATTTACAGCATAAATCCGAGTATTTAGTCAGGGCTCAACATATATAAAAAAAATCCCCACTGGCCCCCGGTTCCAGTAGATCTTATATATATATATATATATATACCGGGTTTCGTTATCCACCCATCCCTACCAGGTGTACTGTGTTTTCCATGACACTAGGAATGTCCTCTTTCTTGTATTAGCCTCGTAGTTCTTTGACATTTTAACACAGTATAAATAACCTGAAGTAACATTGACACACTTCGCGCCACTGTGTTTGACGACGTTTACTGTTTGTTTTGCTGATGGCCAGTTACTGGCCCGTGCGGGCAAGTGACTGGCCAATCAACTAGCCCGACATACTCTTTTACTGGCCCCGGGCCATTGCTTATGTCGAGCCCTGTGTCCAGTTCTCAATTTATCATCTCTGAAATAACCATTTTAATCCAAGCTTGTGTAAATATGTCTATTGAGATTTCATACTGAGTAGTAAAGGCAATGCACTATTCTGAACAGTTTGTTTTGACGCTCAGTGTGTAAAGAAGGACTCTAAATGTCTCGAATCTTCTCCTGTCTGTTTGTCCAGGTGATCTGACGGGGCAGGTATTGGCCTGCATGAGCCTTCTGCCCATAGCGATCCTCGTCGGGTTCGTCACTCTGATCGTCTTTAAGAGAGAACTACATACGGTGAGTCACATGATGTTACAAACCAGCTGGGTATTGGGTCAAATCCCAAACAACATACCAACTTGTTCTCCACTTTTATACCTTCGTGTTTGTTCTTTCTCTTTCTCTCAGATCTCTTTTTTTGGGGATTGATCATGAATGAGGGGCTAAACTGGCTGCTCAAACACATTGTACGGGAGCCTCGACCATGTGGGGTAAGAAGCGTCAGCGTGTTTGTTTAAACATACAGAACCACATCAGTTTAATAAACACATGATCATTTGACTCTTAGCATCTGGGTAACATGAAAACTAAACGTTAACCTTATAAAGCCTACTGTATTCTTTTTGATATGCAAAATTCTAAGGCCTAAAAATTAAGTCTAAATTACAACATGAAACTACCAACATCGCACACAATCTACTACATGCCTTCTGTTGTCTGATTGATAGTTTATACTTTTTTATCAAGCAAAAGGCATTTTAGTATAACTGTAAAAACGTCCACCTTTAGCTTGTTGTTCACGTGACTTCTTGCTGTGAAATCTTCACTGATTTTTATAAAGTAAACTTATGAATAACTTTTATATTTTTAGTAATATTTCAAGATGAACATTTACTGGACTGAAACAACTTAAGTTTACTTGAGTATCCATGCATATCATTATCATAAAAATCATGTTCAAATCTGAGTCTCTATGATCATCTGGCTTTTGAGGAAGGTTTTTATTCTTCTCTCAATCATCATTGTATTACATTGCATTACATGTTTTAAAACTACAGAGCTTTGATCATAAAACTAAGCATTTAATAATTATCTTACAAAGGATTATATACAGTAACGACTGATATTTACAGTATCTCTCTACAGTGAGTACACACCTCACATTTCAGCAAACATTTTAGTATCTTCTCAAGGGACAATACAATAGAAATGAAACTTGGATATATTTTAGAGTAGTCAATGTGCTGCTTGTATAGCAGTATTTATTTACTGTCCTCTGAAAATAACTCAACATGCAGCCATTATTGTCAAAATAGCTGGCAACAAAAGTGAGTTGCTCCGCTTGGGCAAAATGTAGGTTTTTTTTTTAGTATAAGCTCCTTATTCCCATTATATATTATACTATAAGTGTCATGTTTGATTCATCAGGCTTTTGCACTGAACATAACGTTATCAATTAACATTTAGAAAATAGATTTTTGACATTTGTGATACGATTCAGAATCGTCCGCATCGTGATGCATCTAAAAATGTATTTTATTTTCCCCCACCCGTTGTATCTATCCACCTGTAGTCTCTTTGAAGAACAATCAGAGTTTAGTTTGAAGCTTTGTGTTCTCTATGTAGACTGCCATGGGAATTTTTTCCCATCACAAGACGACTTGTAAAAACAAAACAAACTGCTTTATTAATTTGCATGTTGGCCAGACGGTCTGAGTAGGCGGTTCTTGGCCAGAATAGCCTGAAAAACTAGACCAGACTTAATGCCAATAGACACACGTTTGGCTATATGAGACCGTTCTCAAAACACAATGGGTAGTTCATGGACCAATCCTTGGGCTTGACCTGCAACCTTTTTACCTGAATACTAGTGAATAATAATCATGTTAGCAACACAGGCGATGTCATGACAGACTCTGTGGATGGTCGAATAGTCCTTGGGTCCACTGACACAGTACTGTACAACTGCTGCCATTGAGAATGCATATTTAAAGGAAATTATAAAAATTTATTTTTAAAATGCTCTGTTCTGTGTAAGGCTCTGACAGGGTTCCTACGCAGTTCGAAAAAGTATAGAATTTGATAAGAATATTTTCCAGGTATGGATAAGTATGGAAAAAAAGTAAACCGTATGGAAAAATGTGTTTACAGACTATTATTGACCCTATTCAGTTTTCTAAAATATAACATTAAGTTTTTTGATAGAAATATTTATCATACAAGCAGTGTTTTCATGGCAGAAGTTTAGTGATTGTTTAATGATTGACGAACACGACTGAATGAATTCAAGGCGCTCGTTTTCATTTTCAGAGGAGAATATATATATATATATATATATATATACAGGTTATAAAGTGTTTTAGGTTTCTTCTCATCATGTAAGCACGTTATCACTTCGAGAAAACCAATGAAAAAAAAAAGTATAAGAAAATAAAATATTTTTTCAGATTGCTGTGCCATATACCCAATATAATTCTGAAAATAATGCAGTATGCAGCACTATTTATGTTAAATATGGTCTGAAAATGTAAGGTGTGGAAATTTGGGTCTGAAAAGTATGAAATTTTGAAATGGAAAATGTGTAGGAACCCTGCACTGGTTGCAGATAATTGTAAGAATAAGTATTTGTTCAGTTTCCAGTAAAAATATCTAAACTTTCTAAATAGATGATTATTTTATATGCATTTAAAACTGCATGAATGAATTAGTTTTAAAACAATTAAAATATTTTGCCAATAGCAATGAATGAGAATAATTCTTCTCTGAAAGTGTGTTATTGCTACAATTTTGGCAAGTGTTTTTTGTTTTACGTATGTTTGAATATTTTTATTTTAAACAAGACAAGGTTACTGAATGATTTTTAGCAGTGTAATGTGACTGTACAAACAGCATTTACAGTCTTAATCTTATATTTTCTTAGCATCTTGTACTTTTAATCACATTTATATAAATATGCATATGGTAATGATATGCAGATGAGATAAATAGTATTATTTATAATAGTGCCATAGTAAAACTAGGCATTGCAGGCTCTGTATATGGTTATTTTAGGGAGGAGATGGTGTGGGGATGCATGTACACACAATCTTCTGCTGATAAGGATTTCTAAAGTGACTTTAGCGCAGGTTCTGGCAAAATCTGCCTTTTGTGCACACACACACTTTAAGGATGAAATCTAATCAAAGTTTTATACACAAGGTCCCAGATCTTTAACCACTATGCTGCAGCACCATTGTGGTGGAAATTCACCAATAAAAGTAAAGTGGTAAAAAATGAAGTCAAATAAAAAAATAAAATCTGAAATCGCGATCCAGGGTATCGGTCTCTCTTACAACCGAAACATCCGAGCGCTACAAAATGAGCTCCAAGGAAAACGGAGTGTTTATTCAGTCAAATCATACATTTTAATTTTTTCATTGAACAAAGACTTTCAGAATTAATTGGACGAACAAATTATCTTAATTCTCCAGATTATCATAAGGCCTCCTACTTCCTTTTATCATTTAAGTACATTTTCCTGTTCTTCATCCACCTTGGTCTTCCTCAACATCCCATAATATGCCCACCTGACGTGCATAAATATTTTTAATTGGAAACATCTTATCTGACTCCCTAAACTTTCCCTGGCCTTGACTACAGAAAGAGTTATTATTTCCAAGCTGCTCTCACAGCTTTTGTAGATTAGCTTGAAACAACAGAGAGAAATAAAGGCAATATATCTGTTTTTTTCTATCAAGTGTGTGACAAAAATATTACCAATGCTCAGTAGTAAAATAAAAGGTAAAATATATATTAGTGCTTATCAAAAATCTACAGTAACCTTTACATGTACGGCATGACCTCCGTCGAAACCTTCAGTTCGTCCCCTTACATCGTCCCCGTCCCCACACTCTGGTGCTCTTCTGTCATTTTTTACTTAAACATTTTACGTTTTTTAAACTATTCTATAACTATATAGAATACTAACTATATATATATAATTTATTTTTTTTACTTTAGTACAAAACTTGGTAAAGGTTTTGGCACTTGCTATGTGTAAACAATCTATACAGTTTTAAGTACTTCAAGTTAAACTAAAGAAAAATGAGATAAAATAGTCTAGGTTTTTTAGTTAGTTAAACACTAACTAAAAGTGTTTGTTAGTTAGTGTTTGACACTAACTCTTCATTACATCTTGGTACATGACTGGTACCCAGCTACTCGATTACGTGTGCACATGCCGAATGTTTTGTGAGTTTCTGAATTGTCTGTCGTGTCTCATTAACAGGTCACAGCACAGTCACCACAGAGTACGGGATGCCTTCCAGTCACTCTCAGTTCATCTGGTTTTTTGTTGTATACTTTTTTCTTTTTCTTTATTTAAGGTAAGAAATTCACATTTTTATTTATAACATTTTACTAAAATGAAAAGAATTGAAGTGAAATATAACCCAGTAAAAACAGTAATATTGTGAAATATTATTACAATTTAAAATAGCTGTTTTTATTTGAATATAAAAAAAAATTAATTTCCCATGATCAAAGCTGCTTTTTTAGCATCGTTACTTCAGTCTTTAGTGTCACATGATCCTTCAGAAATCATTGTGTGTGTATATATATGTCATTAGTCTTGAATAAGTAAGTTATACGTTGTTGATATTTTGTTGTTGATGTGTGAAAGGAAAAAACAAGAAATATTTACAATGACTAACATAATGATAACTGTAACCATGGTATTGTGGCAGAAATAGCTGAATTTTTTTTACATGGTTTAAGGTGTACCCCTAAATTGTCTGCTTGTGCTCCTATGTTAGTTTGGAGCCCTGAATGCATTGCCTTAGTCTTGAAAAATTAGCTAATTATACTTTGTTACCTCATATGGAAAGTTTTAAATATTTATACCATCAGTTGGACAAGACTTTTTGTCTTCCACAATGGTAAGTGATATTTTTTATGTGCATTTTACCACAGTGTAACACAGAGCTGAATCTCTTGAAATTTGAATAAGATCAAAATAAAATGTCTTATTTGATTTCTTTTCCCAGAATGCATCAGACGAACAATGCCAGGTGTGTTGAATTGTTATGGCGGCATATACTGTCCATCATTCTAATGGCCGTGGCTCTGTTCGTTTCATACAGCAGGTAATGTTTTTTTTAAGTGAGTGCAGGATCTTTTTTGTAGTGTTGTAGTATTATTGATGTGTTGCATATGTTATTCAATGTGTTCAGAGTCTACCTCCTGTACCACACCTGGAGTCAGGTGGTTTATGGGGGTGTGGCCGGTTTGGTGATGGGAGTGGTTTGGTTTTTTATCACCCAAGAGGTCCTAACGCCACTCTTTCCCAAGATGGCAGCCTGGTAATGATGCAAGCACACACACAGATGTTCATATCCTG
Source organism: Chrosomus eos (assembly GCA_036326025.1). Taxonomy (NCBI): domain Eukaryota; kingdom Metazoa; phylum Chordata; class Actinopteri; order Cypriniformes; family Leuciscidae; genus Chrosomus; species Chrosomus eos. The sequence continues at coordinate 7,349,868 of CM070834.1, forward strand.
AACTTATACACACTGAGCTCTGTTTCACTGTCATGATGGGTTTCTCTTTCTTTTCTCAGGCCTATCTCAGAGTTTTTTCTGGTGAGAGATACAAGTCTCATTCCCAACATCCTGTGGTTTGAATACACAGTAACCAGATCAGAAGCTAGGTAAATTCTTCTGAAGCGTCCACTGCCAAATATCAGATTAAAGGATTAGTTCACTTTTAAAAAAACTTTTGCTGATAATTTACTCACCCCCATGTCACCCAAGATGTCCATGTCTTTCTTTCTTCAGTCGAAAAGAAATTAATGTTTTTGATGAAAACATTCCAGGATTTTTCTCCATATAATGAACTTCAATAGGGACCAAATGACAGTTTCAGTGCAGCTTCAAAGGGCTTTAAACGATACCAGACGATGAATAAGGGTCTTATCTAGCGAAACGATCGGTCAATTCAAAAATAAAAATAAAAGTTTGTTTTATTAGCACAAATGCTCGCCTTGCTCTGTTCTGTGATGCACGTTCGTGACTCTCCTGTTCGAACTTCATCAAAATGAACGAATCTTTTTTCGAGTCATTTAATTCGTTGAATGAACGAAATTATCAGCAAAAGTTTTTTTTAAAAGTGAACTAATCCTTTAAGGGCCTTTCTGACACTTTCCATGAAATAAGACTTAAGTCTAAAAAATGAATTATTGACCGGAGTTGGGCATAACCTTCACATAATGTTCTGGCCAGAGAGGTAAAACTAAATACTATACGAGCGGTTTTATTTTACATTACTTTTTATGAGGTTTTCAATATCGGGGGCTAATTTGGATCTTGTCTTAAACAGTTTAAGCATAAAATTAAAGTGACTTTGTTCATCAAAGAATCTTGAAAAAAAAAAATGCATCACTGTTTCCAAAAAAATATTAAACTATTTTCAACATTGATAATAATAAATGTTTCTTAAGCAGCAAATCATCATATTATAGTGATTTCTGAAGGATCATGTGACACTGAAGACTGGAGTAATGATGCTGAAAATTCAGCTTTGATCACAGGAATAAATTACATTTTTAATTCAAATAGAAAGCAGCAATTTTGAATTGTAATAATATTTCACAATATTAAAAATTGTACTTGATTTTTTTTATCAAATAATTAAAACCTTGATGAGCAAAAGAGACTTCTTTTAAAACAGTAAAAAAATCTTCCCAGCACCAAACTTTTAAACCGTAGTTTAATTCATAAAAAAAAAAAAAAAAAAAACACGTTCAAGTAACAAGGTTGCTAGATGTTAGTAGGGTCTAGCTAGTTTGGGACCAAATGTTTTTAGTAAACTTAAAAAAAAAACTCACATAACCTGAAGAAATGTTTGTTTGTTTGTTTGTTTGTTTTTTGATAATTTTTGCAAAATTTAGTAACAGGCTTGACTGGTTGAGCTTGATGAATGCAGTCAACACTAAATTGAGATTGATACTCGCCATCCTGCTATGCTGTAGAAAAAAAGGTCCAAATGATGCCAATTGTGTGTCTCAATTTCAATGGAAAGTTCCATTTCTTTATTAGCGGGAAATCAGTAACGGATACATTTTGATATTTGATATTGAGACGGGTGTGTAAAACTATCTTGTGGAAATTGCCTCCTTAAACCTTTGGCTTACATTTCTTCTTTTGTCTTCTCCCACAGAAACAGACAACGAAAGCTGGGAACGAAGCTTCAGTGATTTGCTTCAAAACCCCAGTGAAAACTGACCCCACACACACACGCATACATCCATATACACACACACACACACTGGAGTTTCATAGTCTGGACTGTTCTGGTTAATGTGAAAGCACAGAACAGTGTACTTGTGGACCAAAGGAGCGAGTTTGTATCGCAGAAGTGACCGTTATCACATGACCCAACTGTTCGCACGACAACATGGCCTTCCCCTCCCCCCCGTCCTTAGGCTGCCCCCCTGCGTTCCTAATGCATGCAGACCGTGCAAGAGACGAAACTATTTAATGACAAATGTAATATATATTTTATTCATTAACATTCACAGGGACGATCCTAATGGTGATGTGAAGGGGGGAAGAGGTGGAAGTGAATGAAAGAATTTTTTACGACATGGCAAACCTATCAGCATGGCATTACTTTTATTTAAACGACGTGTTAAAGGACCAGGGACAGGAAAGTGTGATTTTAAGGCTGGGTAATAAAAACAGGAGGAGAGGAGGGGAGGAATGCAGAAGCAAATGTCACATTTAAAACAGATTTGGGGGTGGGGGGGATTGCTTTTACTCATTTGTATATCCTAAAATAAATAAATATTCATTACAAGGTGAATATCGCAAAAATCTGTCCAGGTCACAATTTACCCTAAAATAATAAAGACCTTTTTTTTTTTTACATTTACCAAATTCTCATTAACGTGTCCAGGCGTTTTACCTTTTTTATTCTCAATAATGATTCTCATTACTGTGATAGTTATTTTTTTTATTGCATATTGCTTTACAGAATGTGCTTGTCACAATGTAATTGTTAAAATATAAAAACTCATAATGGTCCTAAAATAGGCATCACTTTCTTTAAGCAAAATATTTATTTGGGTTGATTTTTGACATGTGATCGAAAGGCTTTGCGAGATACACCTTGGACTCCTGTTAAAAAGTGTAATGTAAACTAAAATAATTTGCACTTTGTCAATTCGATCTGATATTAACACTAGTTTTTTTATGTGTGTGTAGAGGCAAGGATTCTTGTTGCTACAAATAGTTTCAGATTCATTTGTCTCAATTGGTGCTGGGAACAAAATTAGAAAACAGTTTAACCTGTTTTTGGTCAGAATTCTGTTGTTTCAACACCATTTGCATTGTTGTGTTGTACTTGCAAAATGTGTTTCGTTCTGCAACATCACAAAGAACAACTTTTTCAGATTTATTGGGAATTAATTCAGCTGACGGCTCATAATGTTTGTTTCAATGTGCAGATAATATGCAGTAATTTTCATCTGAATTGTCATTCCTTTTTTTGTAATATCAATCATCTCAAAGGATGCCATTCTGACAGCACAGGAAAAATAAAGCTCAGCTTTTTAATATTAACGTTTTTTTTTCCCTCTTTTTTTTATATTTCTGACCTATTTTTCCCTGATGTTGGCCATTTTTTCCACCTGAACTACTTGCAACATTCCCATAATACCACTTTTGAATATTTAAGGACGGCTTTGCAACTGCTACAACAGGAAAATAATACATGTCAAATGGAAATATGAAAAGGACATAAAAAACAAATCTGAACCCAAACCTCAGGTGAACTCTAGCATGTACCGAGGCCTCTGTTTTTAGGATGATGTAGAAACTGTCTGTGACGGGTGTTTATATAAAGGGAAGGGAGGTTATTGCATAACTCTTAAGATGATCCTCTCTTTTATCATGTGTAATTCATATCAGGCTGAATAAAAAGCAAAATATGTTTATGTATGAACTGTTGCAGTTATTTGGGCAGGTCTTAGTCAATGTGAACGTTGATTTATTGTATAAAAGCAATATATTTTCTTTAATGTATCATAAGTTCCTAAAGTCTACAAACTATAGTTTCAATACACTGAAATTGTGTTAATATTTTTTAATTATTAAAGTACAGGTACGTTTCTTATTTAAACTTGATCTTCAGTTTAACTGAATCATTTTGTAAATTTCACCGGGTGTATATATTTATCGCAAACTATGTAATGTAGTTTATTAACTACAAAACTATAAAATGTATATTTTTTAAATTATTAAAGTACAGCTACATTTCTGATTTATTTAAACTTGATCTTCAGTTTAACGATCTTTTTTTGTTTAAGTTTCGCCAGCTGTATATATTTATCGCAAAGTATGTAATGTGTTTTATTAATTAACTACAAAACTAGATTCGGTACACACTGAAAATAAAATGTGAATATTATTTTTATATATATTTTGAAAAAACATATTTAATAATACTCCTTGAACAATCATTGCATAATTATCTTCCTTGTTGATGTTATTTCACAACTTTAATCATGCAGTTTACTAATTGTCCGGAAGGCCATTTCAATAACACAAACTGTTTATATTCGAGAATCCCGCGTTGTGGAGCTGCGCAGGCGCAATGGGCCTCCCTGTCCGAGTCATTACGTCACCGCAGCGCGACTCGTATTTTCGGTGGAGGAGAGAGAAATCGAGCGGAAAATAGAGACCATGTAAAACACACTGTTAAGTGGACATGAGGTATTTACAACCGTGTCGGTGTGTGGAAGAGATGAAACAGCCCTGAAAGACTCAAAGTTTCCTATTTTGGAGCTTTGCGGGTAAGCTGTTTTTGAATGCATTTCTCATGTTTACTTTTGCTATTTTTAACGTTACAGTGTGAAGCTAGCTATTAGAAGTTGACTCTTTCTCCTGCAGAAACCTCATGGTTGGTTTATGGCTCTGACATGCATTAAGTTAAAAAGTAAATGCTAACAAAACACATGCCACAGTTGCAGAGTAGTGTAACTTAGATTTGAGCACTTTTTGAAATCATTCAGATTATACTTTCTCATACTCTTCGTGAATACATTTGTGTTAATCAAAATACATTTTTCTTTTTTCCATATGTTTGTCTTTGAGTGTTTGCTGGCTCTCAGCTCTTGACTTCATGTTTTTAGTTTGTGAAAGGTAAGTCAGAGCAGGAAACACCCAAAGTGGAGTTATCTAAGTTTCGTTTCTTTATAATATTCCGTTCATTTGCTTGCTTTATTTTAGGTTAGTTCAAATAATGCAACTAAAGGACGTTTTATATCCGCTGATTTGACCGTCATAAATATTATATTTTCACATGTTTGCACAGAATATGTACCTGCAGCTACTAGCTAGTTAACACACACACCCTTGTTTTTATTGTATGCTTATAATCATTGTACAACATAAAATGGATGCTACACAACAGGGTGTATAAACCTTGATTTGTGTATTTGTTAGACAGATTTTCACTGTGTGGGAACTCGTTTGTCTTCTAATAGTCCAGTCATTTTATAAAAAAAGATTGAACAAATTGCAACAGAATTTGCATTTTGTATCCTCAATATGTCTTGAGTAAGGAAAAAGACCCAAATATACACCATTCAATCTTTTTCTCACGTGAATAGAGTAAAATGTTAACCTTTAGATACCAGGGTTGATTACTTGCATCAAGAAAAACAAAAAATGTATTACAAGTTGTTGTTTTTTAAAATTGTTTGTTACGATGTGCAAATGTGCATAATCTAATTGCGTGCTAATTTGCATAAAACCACAACAGATCTAAACATTGGGTATAGCCAGGTGAAAATGACTTGTTGAATCTTGTTGACATGTAACCGTAAAAGACTTAATGTTAAGGTCTGAATGGAACCCGTTTAGGCTACCCATGAGCAGAAGTAGTACTTTAGAAACCAGCCTTTATTAATTATTAATACAGAGGTTGGGTTTGGGGCTGGGTCTGTGGGACTTTTTCTAGGAGATGAGTCTGAGGGAAGAAGAACAGGAGACACGAGTAAGGAGAATGTAGAAGAATAAAATAAAAAGTGGCTGGATCAAACAATCAAATGAATCCATGTAGGAGAAGCAAAAGGAAATCTTTCTTACCTGAGTGACCGATGATTGACAGCTGAGTGGACCTTAAATGAATGACTGAATCTCTGCCCCTTATGGTGACTTTAGTTTGCCTCTATAGTCTTTAACTGTAATATGTCAACAAGATTCAACAAGTAATTTTCACCTGCTATACCCAGTGTTTAGATATGTTGTGGTATTTATGCAAATTAGCGCATACGTGATTAGATTATGCACTGTTTGTCCATGTTAACAAACAATTTCAAAACTTGTAATACATTTGTTTTTCTTGCTGTAAGTAATTTAAACTCAGTAATTTTAATGGTGATATCTAAAGGTTCAAATTTTACCCGATTCACGTGAGAAAAATATTGAATAGGGTATATTTGGGTCGAAACTTCACCTAGTGGGATTCTTCGGGGCTTTTTTCCCATGCTCAAGACGTATTGAGGATGCAAAATCTGTTGAGTTTGCTTCTGTTGCAATTTATTCTAGGTTGACCCCCATATTGGCTTAAAATGACTGGACTATAATCTGTTATGTCTGTTCGCACTTTATCGGACACACCATGCTATCATTGTTTGTAATTTTTGTTAACTTTGATTTTTTTTATTATTAATTTTGCAATCTAAGAAAAAACGTACTCCAAGAAATCAGATCTGCTCATGATTATGAAGGGTGTCTATTGGATTAATACAAATGAAACCATGTTACAGAAAGGTTCTCAAGATATAAACCGGTTCAGATGCTCTATTACAAAAAATATATATATTTCTGTTATGGTAGTAATATCATGTTGCTATCAGAATAGGTTAATGATTATATTTACATTATAATAAATGGTTATCTCCGAAGTCCATGGTCTTTGACTGATATGAATGTGATATGAATCATTATAATCAACTTGTATAATGATCATACTACTGCTTAAAAAAAAAAAAAAAAAAAAAAATTCTATATACACACACACACAAGTGAAACCACAAGTGAAAAAGTTATACTTTTGATGATTTTGGCTTATGAAAACCCCACATTTAAAGAAATTTATATTACATGAAATCAATAGAAGACAGGATTTTAAATGCAGAAATGTCGGCCATCTGAAAAGTATAATTGTGTGTGTATGTATGTGTGTGTATATATATATATATATATATATATATATATATATATATATATATATATATATATATATATATATATATATATATATATCTATTTCGATTCCTGATTCGACTCAATGAAAATAGATTTAATACAAATCCTATATTTATAAAAAAAAGAACGGTGAACATAAGTTTACAAGTGGTTAATTAATAAAAAGAAATTAAGAGCCACAAACCTGTATATTATTAACACTTTATTTTAGGTACACTTGGGTACATTAAAACCCAACTTCAAGTATACAATGAATAGACAGGATTTTGATGCAAGATGTAAAATGAATGCTGAAAATTGACAAGTCAGACCAGTCGCATGCCTTGATCAATCGGGATCAGGTCATTTTATGTTTAAGATAAAACTAACATAACATCTCACAGCATTAGCTGTAACATGGAGTCTGCAAGGCTATAAACACTGTAGGAAAACATACTGGCTTTTGGGTGATGAATAAATAAATATGATAATTCGATTTGTGGCCTTTGAGAATTGATTTTGAATCAAACATAATTTAAAAAAAGATTAATTGAAAAATCGATTATTTTGTTTTTGCCCAGCCCTACTAAATATATTAGTTTCATATTTTAATTTGAATTACTGAAATGCATGATATTCTAATTTGCCGAGTTTAACAATTTAACACTCAGAGTCTTGATGTTTAAAAAAAAAAAAAAAAAAAAAAAAAAATATATACATTTTCCAAAAGTAATTAGCATGCATTTAAGAGACAACGTTGGTTTGGTGGCATGGCCTTTATTTCAGTTAGCGTTTCTGATTTCAGGCAGAATTACTATAAATAAATAATATATGAAACCGTTTAAAAGAGTGCAGTGACTGACCTAGAGTTGCTCCGGGAACAGAGTCGACTTTGCTACTTTGATAAAGTCTGTTTTTTGACATCATAAACCTGAGACTCAGTGTTTTGTCATACAGCGGAGATTCCCAGACTCTTCAAGACCGTACTAAGCTCTCTGTATCTGTGTGCACAGGTGATCGTGATGGACAAGTGTCTGTGGTGCACCACGGCCCTGGAGGCGGAGGGAGATGTGGCGATCGTCGGCCTCTTGCGACGCTACAGTTCAGGCCAGCTGCCAAAGAGAGTGGAGTCTCTGAACGAGGACCTCAACTACTGCCTGGAGTGTGTGGTGGAGTATCATCGAGCCAGAGACAAGGTCCCTGATCTGCACAAGGTACACAAAAAATGGCATATTTACAATCAAAGGCATTTTAAGTGGCATTTACTTGTCTTAATGCACTGTTTGGTGGTATGAATGCGATTGCATGGCAATTCTAACTCTATATTTTCATACTAGGGGGTGAGGTGGGTTAGAGCAAGCTCTTTTTCTTTTTTTTTTTTGTGAAGAGCAGGTATAAAGTCGTCATGAAACAGAAGTTGAGTGTCCTTTTTTCCTTATTGTGACGTATATCCGAGTGAAACGGCTTCTGAAATTAGAAAAAAATGTAGGCGGAGCTTGATTTCATCCTTCGGGAAGTGATTGGATCGTTGGAGGTTGGGCGACGCTAACAGAATGGAGGCAGATTTGAATGCCAGTTTACAGTCAGTTGTGGAGGATTTCTCTCCACCGGACTCAGCACCGTTACACTCCCATGAAGCATTAATTGAGGAACCGACGATGAGGACGAGGACGAGCAGACAAAATTTCCAGAAGGAATCACCCCATATTTATATGAGCCTGCCGTGAACCAAGATATTGCAAACGATGACATCATAATGGCCACGCCCTCTAGTAATAGATTTTGACCGGAAGAGGAGAAAAGTCGTTTCGAGGGGGGAGGGAAGGGTAACGTATTTGAATAAATGAAAAAAAAATTATGAAGTGCACAGATAAATCATTTATAATAAACACTACAATATTAAATATAAAAATACGAATGGTAAAATTTTATTTCATGACAACTTTAAGGTGTGTTCATGCTTGGCAGGTTTGGTTAAAATGAACTCTGGTGCGATTTGTTCTGTTAGTGTGGTTTTGAACCAGCGTTGCCATCCGAACCCTGGTGTGCACCAAATAAACAGACCATGATCCATGCCTTGCCCTGTGACCGTTAAAAGTATGGTCTCTCTATATACTGTGGTGGAAATTCACCAATAAAATTTAAGTCGGGCTACTCTTTTTAAAAAATCTAATACAATTACATTGTCTGAAATCATGATCCGGGGAGTCTCTCGTACAACTGAAACATACCTCAGAATTGACCTCTAAGCAAAACGGAGTACCGATGAACAGAAATATTATTTTAATTGGAAACATTTTATCGGACTCCCTAGACTCTTCCCAGGCCTGCTGACCTTGACTAATCGCAAGATTTCTCACAGCATTTGCAGATTAAAACTTTAAACATAAGAGAGAGACAAAAAAAGAGGTTAAAGGGGAGGCAATATATCTGAGTCTTCTACCGTGATGGCAAGAGGGGCCTGTGATTTGTAGTTATCTGAAGCCTTGCCTTTGAGTGCCAACATCTCCATACTTTACAGTCAAAATCTAACCCTTACATGTATGCCGTAACCTCTGTTGGGTCGCTTCCTGCTTGAAACATTCTTTAGAAGCAATTACTTTGTCGTCCTCTAATCCCTGTCAAAAGCATCATATTTCAAGTAACCATAAATGTAGAGACCGTCTGTTTTTATTACATACAATAACATATATATATATATATATATATAAAAAAACAATGTATCTTTCATGAATAAAAGTTACTTGTAAGATTGACAAAATGAATCCTGTATATGCAGTGGTATTGCTTGAAATGCACAGAAAAATAATATTTCTCTTACAATTGTAAAAATGATGTGACTAACTTGTAAGACTAGTCTAAGCAGTTTATACAACAGGCCACTGGGTCTTCTCGTCATAAGGGCTACTTTGCCATTACAGTTTAGTATTGTAGGTTTTGAAAATACCATGTATACATTAACAGTCAGTGCATTAGCCTGGCACACAGCTTTGTTTTGAGTTTTCGGTACCGACGGGAATCCACATTCCGGAATCAACTGTTGCTTCAATAAATATCCTTTTGGGTTTTTTTTTTTTTTTTTTGACAGAAGCATCTAACTCGTGTTAACCTATATGAACTCTTCTAACTGACCGTGACAGCCTAGGTCACCGGGGTCACTCAGACCTGACTCCCACGAGACCTAGGCTGAATCAAAGGATAGCTATTGTAGCAGCTGTGGATTCCAGAATCCTCCCCTTCAGTTAGTTTGCAAAATATACGCCATAAAAGATTTGATTTGTATCTTGTTAAAAATGACATCATGAAAGCTGGGCGAACAAGGACAAAATGTATCAATTTCTTTTTGTTGTCCGGACCAAAAAAAAACCCCAAACTACACACACCCGTAGTTCGTCTTTACACAGTACTTTCAGCAGGTACACAGCAGTCTTAACTCCTCAGTCCTGACTGTGTAAAGACACAATTTGTTGATCCAAGAATGTTATTGTATTGAGGTGAGCAACATAAAATAGAGACCAAAAAGATTAAAGACTAAAATGATAATGCAGCTTCCTCTTGTATACAGTATATGAGCGGTGATCCCATTCACAGGTAGTGTCCTCCCATTTTGTTTTGTTTTTGTGGCTTATCTTCAATCTCTTGCTACAATATCTTATTGCTTTCTTTGACTGGTACATTCCATTCAGTCTGTGTCAAAAGCCATGTTTCCTTCCATCAATTTTGGGATATAACTTTATGGATACAAATCTAAACGTGCATAAAAAAAAAAAGTAGGAATTTAATTTTTTTTTTAAAATTAATCGAGACGCATGAACTACAATGGAAACACATTTACCAAATAAAATCCTTGACGCGCACATCAAAAAGTCATGTGACGGCACGGTCACAGTCCAACAAAGTAACATCTTTAGCAACCGTGTGAAAGTGAATGGCACATAACGGGCACAATACTGGGTTTAAACATCTATTGGTAAAATATGAGTCGCATGAATAAACATGCGCCGTCGTTTTCAAAAGCCTCCAGTTTCACAGTCCACACTAACACGAAAATGCCGTTTTGTAATGTATCCACTTAGGGAAACTGAAGGCCAAAACTGAGAGATAACAATGTTTTTAACCAAAAATATATTGGTGTAGACAAGGCCTAATTTGGGCTTGAAATTCCCTGGTTTGGTTCGTAGTGCTTCCATGCTATTCTACAAACCTATTTCTCTAATGTACTAATAGCCTCTGTGAAACTATCATTAATAAATCCGTCTCTCCCTAAGCTAAAAGCTTTATTAGTAAACTCTAAACTGCATTATTGGAGATGCTGTTAAGCGTCCCTCGATAGGGTGTCAAGTGTCCTTAATGACGCTTAATGCAGGCAGCATCTAAAGAGTGTTTTCACTCCTCAGTCTCTTTATACTTCCTTTTGGAAAAATCCATTTCATTTATCAACTCTTGTATGATCTAATCTTTCTGTTGTATGAGTAACAATCTCTGTAAATCATGCCGGATGTGCTTCAGTTGTGGCTTACGCTGTTGTCCTCTAGCGGTTTTCCCTTTCTTCATTTTAGCCTTCGTCTTTATCTCCGCTTGTGTTTTTGACATCCTCTCTTCACGCCTCTGTACCCTCTCGTTAACTTTTGTGGTTGGTTATAAACATTTATTTCAGGAACTAATTTCATAACTTTTGCTAGTTTCATCATGTTTATAAATAAAAAAGGAAGTCAAGTGCAATGTAATTTTATGAATTGCAGGTGCTTTTCAAGCATTTTTTTATATAACTACCTTAAAAGAAAGCAAAATGACTTATTTGAAATGGGTAAATGGCAATTATAAGTATGCAAAACTATAGATGGATTGCATTGCTTTCCATTTATTACTAAAAAATGAATAAATTTGGTGTTTGCTTGCTATCAGAAATGCGCCTCTCTGTGTGTTCCCGAAATTTGAGTTCTCTCTTCCGCTTGAATGGTTTTTATAATCGCTTGAATGTGTAAATTTGATTGACAACTTGTGCAAGTGATAAACTTTCGCTCTATGATGGTTAAATTTTGCTACTAACTCGTGAATCACACTACTAATACCAAAACTATACACTTGCATTTATGCATTAAGCAGATGATTTTATCCTAAACAACTTGCGTTTCATTCACGGTACAGTAAGTTCATATAGTCCCTGAGGATCTAATTGTAAACTGTGCTGTTTGCTTGTGCCATGTTGTACATGTTTCAGTTTGCATGAGACTAATTCTCAATCTCTTACAGCGTTTGTGGGAAATAGAAAAGGCTCGTCTCCTGAAAGTGTTGAAATCTAATCTGGACAAGGAGCTGGAAGAGGATGATCTATTTATCATTGAAGATGATCGCGAGAAGCCGGTGTCGATCTCGTCTGCAGAATTCCTTGACAGTGTCCAATGCCCACTGTTTGAAGTTCTGAAGTACCCGTACCTGCTTTGCTACCGTGATCTGTGTAAGTCATGTTCCCATAACCAACCTCATTCTGTGTGGTGGTTAAAAATAAGGACTTAAAACCGGAGGGTTGCTGGTGTGATTTTCCTTAAAGGATAATTACGGTATTTAACACTTTGAGTCTATTTTCTAGTTTGTTTTGGATGAACTAGAGTGGTGGATTTAGAAATTTTCACGATGAGTCCTGTCTCGACTTTTTGACTATTTTAGGATCGCCTCTGAGCGCTTCAGAGTGGCTGTCTACGAGCATACTGAAACCTGTTCTTAAAACAACCCTTAACGTTAGTTTTCAAAACTTTCACAACTCACCGAGTGGTTAGTGGTGTTTGTTGATGTTCCATAACAAGTAGCATAGCAAAATACAGTTTCTGTCGTGTTTTATTTGCCATTTTTTTAAAATACCATTGATGTCTGTTGGAGGACTCAGTGCTTGTTGATATCACTGCGCTACCGGATACCGAAAAGGGTCTGTTTACATTTGGTTGTAGTCTTTTCGCTCGGTTCACCGTCTCTCTGAAGGCTAGCGTGAGCAGAGCAACTGCGGCAAAGTGGTTGTCGCCATCAAGTGGTCGGGAGTGTGCTAACGCTTCAGACTCAAATATCCAGCGGAAGTTTATACGCGGTTGTGAGGTATCTGAAAAAATAGTTACACTAGTAAATAACCTGGAACATAATTACCTTCGTAAATGAATTTATCTGGGGTGTCCAGTCAACATCCAAGCGTCTACACATCGATGCTTAATAAATATCTGGGGCGTCGACACCCAAGCGTCTCCAAATCAACACTTAATAACCTTTATACTCTATCTCCTGCGTCTTCCGTCGACAACTGGCCGAGTTCCCTAACTCTAACTAACCTGCTGCGCTGCAGAAAATAACAGACAGACCTGAGTTATCGTCCTTTAAATGCTGTTTATTACGGCCGGGAGTTCTCCCGCAATACTCAGAGAATCTCGACCCAAAAGAATAATACAACCAGCTTTATAGGATAAAGCCAGACACCTCAAAATACAATCATCATGACTAACATGTCACGCTCTGTTAATATGATTGGTTAAATTGCCCACCCCCCCCCCCCCCCCCCTTATTACCCTTTGTTAGTAACCTCAGCAAAAATATCCTGTATCATCAAAAAAAGTGAGGGGTTAATATTTTAGTCAATCATTTCACAATATAACGGTTAGTCCAATTTCAAAGTTCCATTGACCAAGGTTAAATTAAGTCAAAAGTTTATTAGAAGGTTAGACCATCTCGGAAGTTCATCTGATGGCCACATCTTAAAGAAAAGGAAGTAAGATTTGTTTCGGTTTATTTTTAGAATCTAGATGGGAAATTTAGTCATCCTCAGACATGAGAAATAGGAAGTGTGGTTAAAGTTTATCACGAGATGTCAGTATACTTCTTTATGGTTAGCAACATAATTTTTATCTATTAAAAATCCACCACAAGGCTTCCGGTCTCATCCGCTTCCAGTTATTTTTGTAATAGTTATTAATTATAACCATTCCTTATGCTGATTGTTTTTTGCCAACTTTTACTTATATTTTATTATTGTAATCATGAATGCTGGTTTGGGGCGCAAATTATTTGACCATTTAATTGAATTTTGTCATTCGTCCAATTATTTATTGTAGTGGGCCAAGTGGCTAATGAATTCGAAGTGCCCACACAATCACAGAAAATAGCTTACTTCCATGTTGCTACATAAGCTGGCTGTATATTTTAGTGCTCCTACTAAAATATTTGCCACAATGGGCTCTATGCACGGCGGTATTTCCGGTGAAGAGTTAAGGATGCTCGATAACTTCCGCCGATCGTAGAGTCCAATGCAATGCCAAGAATTTTTATTGAATTTTATACTCCATGGTTATACTAAAGAAACGTTAGTCACAAAAACAGACAAAACAGACACCCCTCGATGTGTTTATGCTTTTTAAAATTATATTAAATAAACATAACTATATATAAAATTACATCTAAACATATGAAAGTTTCGTTTCAAAGACGAGAGGACAGTACATTTTGAAGACTCTGCCATAATCCCGTTTTCCTTCGCTTTAATCTCCCCAACCGGAAACGGAAGAGCATCCTTGCGTCAAATGCGGAACTTATGCGTGCATATAGCCTATGGACTCTTTTCACATTTCTGGAAGCAGACGTCAAAGTTGGGTAAACCTGTGGTGAATGGAAAATACAACAAATATAATTTTTTGCTCCTATAACAAAAGGAAAAAATATCCACAATATTGTTTCTATGACTAATCAATCTCAATATTTTTCTCTTTTGAAAAATCGTCAGAAGAGAGAAAGATGTGAAATTTGCCGTCGCTCCCACAGCCGTTATTTTAGAAACAACCACACAGCAGTGTTAACTAGTTTTCTGTAATTTAATGACAAGGTCATATAACAAAGTATAATGGTACAAATGTACAATCAATTTAAAAAGTGAAAATATAAAAACGGCAAGATTTACAATGTTAAAGTGCCCCATTATGCTTTGCTTTTTATTTTTATAAAGGTCCCTGTGTTTTAGGTCTCCTACGATAGGTTTACATGCATCAATATATATATATATATATATATATATATATATAACACTGATTTTAAAAAACCCCCACTAATTTTCACAATAAACATTGAAAACCATTCAGACTCTTTGCAGTCTATCCAAGCCCCTCCTTTCGAATTTCTGCTCCGGAAATTTCCTCGGCGCTTGATGCACAGTGATATGAACCGGGACGATGGCATTGGTTTTTCCCAAGGGGGTAATCCATCCGCCGGAAACGGAAGCCTCTCTGGGAGCCGCCATTGTAGCTGACGATCACCTGCTGTTAGCATTCCATTGACTCCCATTCATTTTGGTGTCACTTTGACAGCGAATAACTTTACATCTGAGGCGTCCAAAGACTCCTTTTGTCCACTATTTATTTCTAAAGAAACAAGACAATGTATAAAAGGCTCCATTACTTACCATAGAAGCCGTTTTTGTAAAAATAGGCTAACGATTGCGTCATAACACGCGACTCTCTGTCGCACACTAGATAAAATTACCGTATAGACAAGTAGAAGCTTGCGTGCAATCGGGGGGACGTGGAGGCATAAAGTCAAGGGAGAAGCCCATAGAGAGTTGTAAAATTGCTCCTGCTGTGAGCTCATGAACAGCTAATACTCACGATTTCCGGCTCGGCAAGATGCGGAAGGGAATGATTCAGATTCCTCTTGGCACCGCTACTAGAAGATGTACAACTGTCAGTCAGGTTGCTCACGTCACATCTCCGTCGTCAAGCTCCGTTTTGAACATGCGCAGTGCGCTTGGCTATCAGGAAGTGAGTGCTTTATTGGGCTTCAATTCTCTCCGTTGAAATCAATGGGGTCGCTGTGTCCATTTCTTTTACTGTCTATGGTTTTTCCTGTACCAATCAGCGCAGTCCTCATCCTATTGAAATGCATGCATATTGAATTTCCAGTGCTGAAAATAGCACCGCCTTGACATGTCAATCACGAACTGAACTCTTCCAGGCCTCAGCTACAACTAAAGTATTTGAGGGCAGTTTAAAGTAGTTGTTTGCGGGCAGCCAATGAAGACCATAGGCTGGCATTATCCAAATTTGTTACATTAAATGGGTATGTAACGAAGTGAGATTGGAATTGCTGAAGACACTTTTTTTCGTCAGTTCAGAATCTATTCTTTCTTTTAGGAAACTAACTGAATTTGTTGTGCGCTTTAATCTTTAAACATCATAACATTCATAAACCGCTATATTATGCATCGCATGAAAGGTAATATTCGAAAAAGGGCCACATAATAGGGTCACTTTAATAACTGGAAATGTCATCACAGTTTTTGTAAAGGGCCCATTGACCAATCAGAATCAAACGAAAAATCATGTCTGATCTGCTGTGTAAGGATTGTGTTTGCCACTTTCGAAATTAATTCTCTTCTTTCTCTACAGGTGATATGGTGGTAAAGGCCTTATGCAAGTTGCAGGATATGAATAAGTCCTTAACGGTGTTTGAAAAGTACCAAGGAACATATCTGCTGCTTGTTCATCCCAATGAACAGGTAATTCAGTCAAAAAGCCATGGAGGAGAATAGACTAGTCCTACTTTTTACATATTTTTGGTAGTTCTTGGAATTGCTCCGTTTATTTTCTTTGTTCTTACATTCCAGGTGCGGCGTTGGGCAATCGATGCGGCAAAGACCATGAAGAGTGTGGACCGGGACGCCTACTATGACCTTCAAGAGATATTCTTTTGCATGTTTTATGTCATTGAGCTTGGAATATCTTTGGATGTTCCAGACTTGAATCCTGGGTCTTACGCTGGGGGAACTGTACCAATGCTGCCGTCTCACCTCTATGATTCGAAAAATAAGAAGAATTACTGGCTAGGTCGGTTTGAGTTTTCTACAAATCCTCTTTTCGTACTGTTCTTTCCTTCCTTACTTGCTTCCTTCTGCTATTAAACTTGTTAAATTTGAGACATTTTGGTTTATGAGGAATAAACATCATGTTAGCTACAAGTTTCTGTTCCTCTGCTTTTCACATTTTACCATTCTGCAGTTAGTATAGAAACTGGATCTGTAGAAGTCCTCTCTTCTTACTGGTCTTTCCTTCCTTAGTTGCTTCATTTTGCTATTAAACTTTTTAAATTTGAGACATTTTGGTTTTCCTCTAGCGACAAGTTTCTGTTCCTCTACTAACTGCAGAATGGTGAAATTTGTTAGCTACAAGTTTCTGTAAGAAGAGAGGACTTCTACAGATCCAGTTTCTATACTAACTGCAGAATGGTAAAATTTGTTAGCTACAAGTTTCTGTTCCTCTGCTTTTCACATTTTACCATTCTGCAGTTAGTATAGAAACTGGATCTGTAGAAGTCCTCTCTTCTTACTGGTCTTTCCTTCCTTAGTTGCTTCCTTTTGCTATTAAACTTGTTAAATTTGAGACATTTTGGTTTTCCTCTAGCGACAAGTTTCTGTTCCTCTACTAACTGCAGAATGGTGACATAATGTTGTTAGCTACAAGTTTCTGTTCCTCTGCTTTTCACATTTTACCATTCTGCAGTTAGTATAGAAACTGGATCTGTAGAAGTCCTCTCTTCTTACTGGTCTTTCCTTCCTAAAGCCTGTTTTATGCTTCTGCGTCGAATCGACGGCGTACCCCCGCAGAGCCCTCTGCGTCGCCGCGAATCCCTCTCAGACCCCTACGCCGTAGCTCGACGTGCACCTCCAAAAAATTGTAACTACGCGTCGAGGCGACGCAGACCGCAAGGGCTGTGATTGGTTAGATGCACCGCGATGCAACGCAACCTGACGCAGAACCATAAAACTGCAACGACGCCGTAGGAGTGACGGCGTAGCTACGCCGTGGAGTTGACGCAGAAGCATAATGAGGCCTTTAGTTGCTTCCTTTTGCTATTAAACTTGTTAAATTTGAGACATTTTTGGTTTTCCTCTAGCTACAAGTTTCTGTTCCTCTACTAACTGCAGAATGGTGAAATATGTTAACTTAAAAGCATAGGAACTGGATCTGTAGATGAAAAGGGTAGGGATAAAAGAGTCTCTGGCGTCTTCTGTGTACCTACAGTAATATAAGTGTGGCACCGTGTCCTGACCAGATGCATGTTCATGTGGTGTTGCACATGTCGTGGTAAATGTAATATCACATTTTTAAAGTCATTCTATTTTGTGCCCTGTATAGGCATCTGCATGTTGCTAACGCAGCTTAGCGCTGAGGCAATGGACTCTCTGTTCATGGGACAGTATAACATCCCGCTTTGCATACTCAACACCATGGATAGGTTGAAAAATGGTATGTCATGAATGTGTTTTTTTTTTTTTTAATTTATTATTCTGTTTTTAAATGTGATGGGATACATTTAGATGCGGCTGGTTATAAAATTGATCCATTTGAAGTTTTTTTTTTTGTTTGTTTTTTTTTTTTTTTTTTAGAGGATAACCCAGCTTCTGACCCATTCTGGCCAGCCCTCCACTGTTTTATGGTAATTCTGGACCGACTTGGTTCTAAGATCTGGGGTCAAGTTGACCCTAGTATGGCTTTCCAGACCATCACTGGAGCAGCCAGCTATGATATGGAAATAAGAAGCATCCAGAAAAAAACCATGGGGTAAGAAAGTCTGGCATTTATTGAAGTTGATTTATTGAACGCAATACACTCCTTGCATTGCTTCTCATTTATGGATCCGCCATAATTTTGACTCCACAAAAGGCAATCGTTACTTATTTTCTTATTTTCAAATGAGTGAGATACTACTTTGAAAAAACATTGTACAGTGTTGCTTGTAAAGGATAAAATGCAGGATTTATATCAGAATGAATTTTGCTAGTACTATTTACTTATTAAATCATTTACTTATTTATTTGAAACTTCGATTTACTTCTCTTCACCTGGCAAATTAAATATTATTTACATCATTGTCTAACTTATTTTTGGAATGTAGCTTTAAAATCAAATTGTTTTCAACTCCACGTTACTATTGGTTGTCACTCCTTTAAAATGTTTGTGACCCTAATTTGGGTCACGTTGCGGCGCCTCCCAAATCCATTAAAGACAGACTAGAAATGTGATCAAAATTAGTCTCATATAACTTTCAGTTTTAGTTGATATTCTTAATATGTAATCGTAGAGTAAAGGATAAAACAGAATTTGTGGTCTTTATAAATGAATTCCCTGTACATTGTTTTTTTTAATGGAGAGTGATGCTGCATTTGAAAAATTACTATTCATTGTAGCACTATTCCCGCAGATCCTTACATTCAAAATCTGCCAGTCAAAAACCTTAATTAAAATAAAAAGTGTAATGATTCCATTTCATTGTGGCATCAATTCTCTTCCATATGCATTGCTTCAGGATTTCAAAATGAGATCTTTAATTGCTGCAAAATGTGATAAATTAACAGGGACCATCTAACATTAAAAATGATGCACTTTAAAATCTGCTTTAGTGAACCTGCCCAATGTTTGACAAAGCAAATGGTGCCTTTTGGACAGTAAATGGTTTGTTTTTGGAATGCCATGTTTGGTGGAAGTAGTGTTGGCAGAAAATGCTTATCTTTAATCTTTTTATATATATTAATTAACAGGAGTATGGTTAAAGTAGAGCCTGAATATGATGACATGGTGACTTGCAGTCAGATGGTGTACGACTGTTATGCCTCAGAAAAACCGAACCAAGTAAGATTTCTGTTTTATTGCTCTACTGCACCCCAGCACATTTACTTTATCTAACAAACATTTACTGCACTCTTGGTATTTTCTTTGAATGTTTCTTAGGAAAAAGATATATATAATATTTTTTTCCCCCCTCCTGTTCATCATGTAGGCATCTGGTTCGTCATCCAACAGTGGTATTTGCAGCAACTATGTGATCTATGAGGATATGCAGTCTTTGGTCAAAGTGCTTGATTCTGAGATGGGCCAGAGCATGCGTGTATATGGAAGCACTTTTCTGTGGTTCATTCCATTTGTCCGTTCCATAATGGAACTTCCAGAGCTCAATGCCTCCTTTATTAGTGAAGTCATTCACTATCTTTGTGATAAGATTCTAGCTAATCGACATGTACTGACCGGACAGACAAGCATGTGCGATAAAGTAACAGAGTTCTTCACCCGTATCCTCATTCAAATTGTTGAGCTACACTCTACAGAAGGACGTATGGGAATACTTACTCGCTGTGCCCCAAAGTGGGTGGAAGTGATTGTCATGTGCATCGTCCTATCGGATGAACCACATGGACCACCAGACAAGATGGGTGGGATTCACAGTGTCAGTTCAACCTCATACAATCTGGGGATAGTAGGAAGACTGCCTACATCTGGAGGTGGCATTGGTGCCATAATTCTAGGCTGCATGACACTGATTCGACTGCTGCTGAAAGAAGGTATAAAGACGGGATCTGTGCCACGTGCAACCCATTTTTTTAATTTGCTTAACAAGCAGCTGCGTGGAGCTACAAACAAACGATGGAATCTAAAACATTCTGAATCTATAGAGCTTCAAAAGTGTTTAAAAAATGTTGTCCGGTCGATGCAAGAGCGAGCTGCTTCTGCATCCTCTGTTGTTCCATCGCCATCTCCATCACCATCTACATCATCAGTGGAGGCAACTACGAACACTGTTATTTCCAGAAAGTCAATGCAAACCCTGCAACAACAACATGAGGATCAGGAGGCGGGTCCGAGCAGAGCCTGTGCCTCCTCTTTTATTAAAGAGGAGCCACATTTGAATTATGGCTATTGCTTCTTGGATGAGGATTTCTGCAGCGGTCTTGAGAACATCATAGAGGCTAAGAAGGAACCTCCTGCCCCTGTGTTAATTTCAGAGCTGAGACCTGCTGTTGATTTGGAAAATATTAAACCAGATCTGGATAAGCTGCAGGAAATTCGATCCAAATTAAATAACCAGAATTCAAAGATTCAAGCCATTACCAAAAGAAAGCCTGGTGAATCCTTAAAACCTGTTAGTTTGGTATCAGCTAAGGAGGAACGTGGTTTTCGAGCTACTGAGGAGGACGAGGATGACGATGAACCCCTCAATGTTAGACTAGCCCAATTGATAAAAACTGCTCGCCACAAGATTGAGTCTAGTGACTCTGAAGTTGACTGTAGGGATGTTGGAAAAACGCATACCATGTCCACTGGCAACTCAAAAGAAAACGTAGAGTCCAGTACCATTGTTATCTCTGATGATGAAGATTCTGATAATGATGAAAAACTACAAGAAATCAGTTGGCCTATTGAAAAGGAATGTGCCAAGAAAAATAAATCTACAGAACATCCTGATTTGCCTGAGAGTCCAGGGCGTGATTACGATGATCTCAGTGAATCACAAGTGTTTGAGTTTGAGACCCAGCAATACATGGCATCTGCCTGGAATGATTCAGATTTTGATGCATCAGACTCGACAAAGAAATCAGACCAAACACTCAAACCACAGATGGAAGAAACTCCTCATGAAGCATCTCCCTCATGGAGTTCAGAGAATGTAATGATTCCAGATGAGGCCTGTCAGCAAGCAGAAGATCAGATCAGACAACAGCAGCAGCCACAAGAGCCAGCGGATCCATGTGAATTGCCCAAAGCATCCAATACTGCAGAAAGCTGGGATAAATTTGTCAAACCAAAACCTCTGCAGGTTAAAAGCACAAAAACCATTCCATCTGAGAAGAGGGACAAATCACGGCCTAAAAAGCCATTGATAATTGAGGCCCTTGCTCAAAAAGTCAGACGCCACCACTTGAAACGCAGCTCCATATCTCAGGACGTAGAAGAACCTTCCTCGTCAACTACTCCATCCTCGTCAACTACTCCATCCTCATCTGGCATTCAATCTTCCTCTCCATCCTCCAGCTCAGTTTCCTCTTCTTATTTTTCTACTTCCACCTCACGTGGCACCCCTGCCATTGTTCCTCCAAAGAAAGTGCGTAAAGTTGTTGAGCCAGAATCAACAGCAGAGCGTTTGGGATTAAAAAAGAAGGAAAGAAAAGCCTTTGATCTTTCTCAGCGTTCACTAGATTGTGTGGCTAAACTGAGGTGCCATGGCCAGAAAGTGCAGGTAGAACCACAACAGAGGATAAGGCGAAGCATTAAGACCTCTCCCAGAAACGTATGGTAAAAGGCAACAAGAAACTAATGGGATCTCAAGACTTTCAGTTTTTCAAGCAAAGTCGTGAGAAGCATCAGAGGCCAGCAACAGGAGCTGTCACAACATTTGCTCAAAAACCAGCAAAAACAAATCAGCCAGGTGAAGTACCCTTATCAAAACCTACCATTGCAAGCAATTGTAACGGTGATTTCTTTCCCTACGTTCAACCAGATCCTGATCAGCAACAGGATCATGTAAAGGCTACATCAGAATCCAGTGATTCTAGAGGTGATTGGGTTGGAAGTAATAGGACAATAATAGAGTCCAAGTACTTTAAAGCCGGTGAGCCTGCTAATGTCAACATGGAAGAAGAAAAAGCCACCCAGGCATCCAACGAGGAAGTTGATGAAGAATGGATGATGCTCACTCAGATGGAACCCACTGACATGGAAATGTGCTCTCAAATGGAGGAGCTTGAGGATGAAAATGAAGAACTCTTTCTTACCCAGAGAGATCCTGTTGACATGGACCTTGATACAGATAGTGAGCCAGATTTACCAGGGCAACCAGTGTCGACACACAAACCTTTTCAGACGACTCATGCCCCTCTTCCGAGTACCATGTGTAATGAGGAAAAAGTTGCTGATCATTTGTTCTTGAAACCTGGCCTGCCACCAATGAAAAAGGCCAAACCTTCTACCACAAAAATATACAACCCCAGCTCCCGCAGTGCCTCGCTAGTCCTTGAAATGGAGAAGGGAGCTAAGCCTCCTCCTGCTGCTAATGTTGCTAAAGCGAAGATTCCCCGACTGCCCCCAGCTATGCCACCCCCCAAAACATTACAGCCTGTGAAGCCTCCTCAAATCACAAAGCCATTTCCTTTCCAACAAACGCCTCTGTCTCTGAGCCATGCTCCCAGGTTGGTCACCAGTACTAAAATAAGCTCTACTTCAGAGCCACCATCTTACAAGGTATACCAACGGCCTGAGACTCCAGTTAACAAACCAGCACCCACGATGGATCAAAGCCTAAAGTTTGACATTTCAATCTTGATCCAAGCAATCCTTAAATGGGAATATACAATGCTTGACAATTACAAAACATTTGGGAGTCCAAATGATCTATGCCAACTGCCGCTGAAGGAGGTGCCAGTTAAGTTCGCTAGCTACCTGGAGTACTTCAACAGCTTGTACCCTCTGCTGCTAATTAACGCATTTGAAGAGGTGGGACTACATCTTATTTTTGTAATGCCTAAATCTTTAGATGTAATAGACAGCATTTTAAACGGCTATATTGTTCTTGTGCTACATAGCGTTCTAATCCAAGCATAAAGTTTTGGACTATGTATCAGTGTTAATTATGTTAATCCATTCCATTTTCAATAGATGGCTAGTGAATGGCTCAAAGAAAGCAGGGTCAAGCTTAACCTAAGGGTCCAGGGTATAGAATACAGTAATGGCACGGCTAATGCCAGTTTCACAGGTACGTCCAGCTATGTTGGGCAGATCATCTTCTGATGTTCAGTTAAAGTGTATTCTAATATAAGTACAATTAAATGTTAGTTAGCAAAGAGTATACTTTCATGTATCAACATTTTCATAAAGTTGTACATATGTTTGTAGTAAGCATTTCTCAGGAAAGTGACATGAAGCAACTGTACCCAAAAGAAGATGACCTTGTGCTGCTTTGGCTGCCTGACAACACTGGGGCGTATGCCCACGATGAACCAAATTTCCATGAACCATATCCTCATTTCGGTTGTGTGTCCCGATCCATTGTTTCCAGAGGTCAAGGTGTGGGATTTGTACACAATCCTTAATGATATAGCACATTTACGTGCACGTTCTCATTACTCTGTCTTTCCTCAGGTTCCATGTCAATCGTAAACTTCACTATTCAGACCCATGGTAATGTGTCTTCGGTGAATGCCCAACCTGTGCGCTGTGAAATTATTGGATCTTTGATCAGCATATTCCGGGAGTTTCGTGCACTATGTTTGCTGCGAAATGGACCAATGTTGCGCCCTGTTCTTGCTCCACATGTGTCTTATTTCACACACACTCTGGATAGCCCACCGGACCTGGACGCACCAGTGAGTTTGGGTTTATCTGAAGCAGTGGTGGTTCCTAATCTTGATCCCAGGACTTACAGCATTGCACATTTTGTATGTCTCCTTTATTTAATACACCTTCAAATCATCACTTCTTTAGTAGAGATCTCCACGAACTGAACTTGGTGTTGTCAGATTAAGGGGACAAATAGTTGTAAGCATTTTCTTCCAAATTTTCATACTACTTTACTATGTATTGGGCCAAAATTAAACCCTAGACAACTATTCTTGAGCTTTAGTACCTTTAGAGTGATGCATGTGCAAGTCCAATAGGTAAAATCTAATAGGTTGGTTGTTCTTACATTCCTTTATAATGTGCTCTGTCTTTCCTCTATCTTTCTCTTTGTATTCCAGGAGTTCAACATGGACCAGGCAAGAGCAATATCATGTGGTCTTGCCATGATACAGAGAAGGCAGAAGACCCCAAAATTTCTCCTTATTCATGGTCCTCCAGGAACTGGAAAGAGTAAAACCATTGGTGGCTTGTTGTACAAACTACTGTCTTTGGTATTTATCT
The DNA here is from genome assembly GCA_036326025.1 of Chrosomus eos. Classification (NCBI taxonomy): domain Eukaryota; kingdom Metazoa; phylum Chordata; class Actinopteri; order Cypriniformes; family Leuciscidae; genus Chrosomus; species Chrosomus eos. Next base: position 7,374,248 of record CM070834.1, read on the forward strand.
TTTATTCCTGCACACTGTGCATGCTCACAAGAACACCTTAAATCATACTGCAACTTTCAAGGTACATATTTGCTGAGTGCATTGTGTGTGTGTGTGTGTGGTTATCTGGTTAGGGTAATGACAGTGTTGCTTCTACGGGGAACCTTCACTCCAAGACTCGGCGGACACGTGTTCTTCTCTGTGCACCCTCTAACGCTGCCATCGATAGTCTGATGAAGAAAGTCATAGTGATCTTTAAAGAAAAATGCAGAAACATCAACGCTCCTCAAGGTTTCCAAGCTTGCACATGCATTGACAGCTAAAAAAAAGCAGGCATGCCATATACTGTCACATTAAAGCATATGACACACTTTTGTGTACAGGTAACTGTGGTGACATAAACCTGGTAAGGTTGGGAAATGAAAGGACCATCTCGAAATCACTCAAACCTTTCAGCCTCGACCACCAGACTAAAGCTAGAGCACGTGAGAGACAAATTTATGCATTAACACCACCTGCATATACATAAACTCTTGAATTATATTTTTACAAGTTGTCTATGTGTAGAGCGAGCCCAGCAAACTACAGAAGCTGACGTCCAAAGGCAGAAGGAGCAACTGGACCAGACTATTGACAATCTCTCCCAGCGATGTGCAAAGACACCAAAGGATTCTACTGATGTAATGCATCCTCCATGGAATTATTACGCAAATTTCTAAAAGACAAAGAATCTAGACTAGTTTCTGAATTAAATGATAGTGTACTGATTCATGCACTGTTATTTTAATGCTGTCTTAAATTTCTGTAACCTCATGGGTTGGATGACAGTTCAAGAATTTGATGGAGAAGAAGAGGCAGCTTCTGAAAGAGAGAGAAGGACTGAGTCGGCAGATTAAAGCGGTAAATAGTCACGCTATTTAACGTTCATGTTTCACAATACTTTTTCTCAATATTACTACAAGCAAAGATATCTCTTGTATTTTTCAGAATCGCAGTAGGCGGCAAGAGAGTCAAGCCTTTGTGCTGCAGAATGCTAATGTGATCTGCTGCACGCTCAGCACCAGTGGAAGTAATGTCCTCGAGACTGCATTCCGTCGACTGGGACATGAACCATTTAACTGTGTCATCATCGATGAGGTGCTAAAATCGCTTATAGTTTGTGGTTCCATTAAATGTTTTTGTTGTGTTTTTTCCATTCGATTTTATTAGGTTCAAATACTAAAGTAATAAGATTCTAAATACTCTTACCATCTACAATGAAGTGAATCTCTTACCGCTAGTACTACAAAACAATCAAGACTAAATCGGTTTGAATATCATGTTTTATTTGGCTTTTGTCATGGTGCATATTTATCATTGTTAATTTACTGAATATAAGGTTTTTATCATTATAAACATACCATACTCCTAGCCAATACACTTCATAGCCATTTTTTTGTCTTTGCACATTTGTAGGCTAGTCAGGCTAAAGAAACCGAGACGCTGATTCCCATGCTTTACCGATGTCCTTCCATAATCCTTGTTGGTGATCCCAACCAGCTTCCACCAACCGTTGTCTCCCAGGTAACCCACCATATCAGCTGCATAGCATTTGTATTACCAGCATACAAATTTAAACCATTTTTATTTATTTTTTAGCTTTGCTTTCTTCTAAATTATGGCATTTAATATAAATGGCAGTAAATTAAATCCGCAGAAAAACTAATTATTTTGGTCTTTGCATGTTGTGTAAGATATGAAAACTCGTTTGTGTGTGTTTGAACAGAAAGCAAAGGAGTTTGGCTATGATCAGTCTCTTATGGCAAGGTTATGCAAAAATCTTCATCCATCAGACCCACAACTCTCTCCCATCGTCCTCCTCAGCGTGCAGTACCGCATGCACCCTGAGATCTGTGAATTCCCCTCCAAGTACATCTACAACAGTGCTCTTAAGAATGACTGGTATGCATGCATGACTCTTTGTTTTGAAAATTTACACTCAAGGTATTTGTAGGGAAAGAGAGAGAGAAGAATGCTCTAAAATCACCATGACTCCTCACCATGTTTGACGTGTAGGAAGGGGCAGTGCAGGCAGTATTATCAGGACCAGTGGATTATGACCGAGTTGGAGTTCAAACTCATAAGGTCATTGAAGGGACCGTGCTTGTGGTGAGTGCTCAACACAATGAGCTGCTAACTGCAAACTAAACCGGGACCTTGCAGACCTCAAGAAACGTGATCTAGGGACATGGATGTTTCATCCCATTTGCGTAGGACTCCCACTTTGTATTCTCAGTATGAGTAGGCCCTCACAGCAATGAAGAAAGCAACATAAGTCACAGATAGAAGGTGTATTCACCAAGAGCGACGTGAAAAGGCACTCCAGTTATTCTCATGCTTTATCAAAGGTTAAGTGTGCTGCACAAAATTAGAAACCAATCCTGTCGTCTTGCTCGCTTTTGTGGACACACAGGGTGTCTCTCACTTATTTGCCACCGATTCAATATTGATTGAACTGTGATATTGTGACGCAACCAATACTGCGAAGTTGTTGGTGAAACCTACCTCTATTATTTAGTGATATAGGATTATTCAGTATAACTGTCAATAATAGAGGTGTACTTTTTCATTTTTAAAATCTTGTTCGATTTAATACATTTACAATCACAAAGGGGCACTTAAGTTTAGGTCTCAGTTTATCTGCATTGCGAGATGTGGCACAAAGTAACATTCACACAAGTAGAAATGTGGGCTTCTGATTGATGTACTTTTGTCCCACAGCGAGACCGCACAGAAACGCTGTTCCTTCAGCTGGCCCTTCAAGCCCTACAAAGTGTTCGACGTGACGGATGGGAGAGAGATGAAGGCGAGAGAGTAAGAAATAGAGGATTGTGGGTGGGACTTTACTGCCTCTTGTGTCTCTGTTTGAATGCTTAACTTACTGTGTTTCTCCATTGGTCAGTTCATTTATCAACCCCAAAGAGGTCAGTTTGGTCTTGCTGCTGTTGAAGCTGCTGGGCGAGAAGCAGTCAGTGCGAGTGGGTGTCATAACGCCCTACAACGCCCAGAAACAACGGATACTGGAAGCCGTTAGGGGTTCAGGCATCAACAAACAACTTCAGTGAGTGCAAATTTCCTTAAGAAAAAAAGTTGGTTTTCATAGTCTTTCATCAGTGTAATACTACAGCATACCACAATAAATTAGTCTTTAATGTTTGTTCAATGAAATGTTTAAATATACTTCAATTTGAATGTAGTTGTATTATAACATGCGTAACGTTCTTTTAGGGTGGAAGTAGATACTGTCGATGGATTTCAGGGCAGAGAAATGGACTGTGTGATTGTGTCTTGTGTGAGAGCCAGCAGTGAAATGGGATCCATCGGGTAAGTGTGTGTAATATCAGTGTGACCTATGTTTGCCATGTTGCAATGCTTGAACCAGAAACATTTCTTTCTTAAGGTTTGTTGGAAATCGGCAGAGGATGAATGTAACCATTACCAGAGCCAGATTTAGTCTCTTCATACTGGGACATCTACGCACACTCAGGGTAACGTACAGATTTATACACTGGCTTTTCTTGACCCACCAGAAAAGGTGCTGTTGTGTGCTTTTATTGAAATCAATGCATTTCTGCAGGAACAAAGGGATTGGGGAGAGTTGATTGAGGACGCTGGGAGACGGGAAACTATAATCAAAACCATGGAAAGAGATTTTGAAAGTGATGTCAAGAAGATTCTTAAACGGGATCCGCCGACTCGCAGTCTCTCTCATCCCCCTGTTGGGCGATCAAGCACTGTGACCTCACCTGTTATGCAGTCTCCTGTGGAAATAGACCCTGCGCCACGCTCCAACCGTGACATGAGCAGCGTTCAGGCACAGCAACCTATGCCACGCCTAATACCTTTGGAGTGCCTTAAAGACCCACGGATAAATGACAGGCCCAAAGACCCACGGTTTTCAGAGCGGCAGCCAATCAGAGAACAGGGACCGGGCACGCGGGGCTTACCAGCGCCACGCCTCCCAACACACCAAGCTAATTCATATGACGCTGACTCTCAAAGTACTGGCCAATCTTTCAGACACTCTTCCAAACACCGTGGTTCCCCACCACCAAGACGATACAGGAGATAAATTCATTATCCCTGTTTTTATTTTTCATTAAAGCTTAACAGCAATCCATTGAGAGAGATGCTTTTCCTCATGTCCTCTTCTCCATGTTTTGAAAGCTCACAAAGGGTCTGTGTTAACTCTTTCTCAGGCATAGGCAATTAGCTTGATGAATTAGTTTGATGGCAGTGTTTGCCCCATCTTGGACTCCTCCAAATCATCTTTTGCTGCTAAACACACATTGAATATAGCTATTTTATTCATGAAGTGGGATGTTTTGTTCCCTACAACATCTTTTGTTTTTTGGGCCTTGTGCTTCTCTTCCAAAAAAAAAAAAAATGCAATAATTGCACTTTCTTAAGATGTTGGGCTTCCTCAATTACCAATTTTGCTGTATCATTCTATATAGTTTGTCACTTATTTGAATGTAACTTTGGTTTAAGGTCTGTTGCAGGAATGGATTTGCTGTGCAAATGTTGTGCATGAATGCAGTGCTATTTGTGTTTCACTGGTTGTTTTATACTGACTTTTAACATACTGCATGTGGTGAGTAGGTCATTTCAGTTAAACCTGGATTATATTTGATTGAGCTAACTGTTAGAATAGGTACAGGCAATTTTGGTAACAGTAATTATTTAGGAGGAGTCTAAGAAGGCCAAGGTCCAACGTAAAATGTCATGTGTTTGAGTTGTAAATTAGATAAGTTTGAAATTGTACAGTTGAAGTATGCTAGCCAGATACCTGGAGACTGAGAGACTGACCCGCTACTGTGGTGTTTTTCTTGAGTTTTATCTTTTGTGTGACCAGTTTTACAAAAGTGTATGAAGAGGTCTTTGTTTTGTACGGATGCACTTTTTGTAGACAGGAAATTAAAAAGTTCCTCATTTTGTATTTACTTTGGGATATTTTTTATTTTATTATTACTTGGTATAAATGACAATGACTGCACCAATTGATTTCTGAAGCACTGCAACTATTCCTGATAAACTGCTTGTTAGGGATGTGAGTGATCCACTCAATCATATTATGGTAGCCTAGTCTAACACATTGAAATGGATGAATAGAATACTATGGTAAGTGAAAATAATGTTGATCAATCATGTATCGACCCCATTCTCCCTCCCCTCGGGTCTTCTTAATATTTATCTCGTTTGTCTGTGTGTGCTTTATTGAAATAATAGCCGCGACGGCTATGGTTTTATTTTACACTTGGTAAAATGACTAGTGCATGGTTTCCAGTGGCTTGTTCAATATGGCAACAGGCTAATGATAACATACATTCTAGCCTACATGTTGTTGTAGTAGTAGTAGTATTACTAATATCAAGGAACAATTAGTCTGCCACACAATATAGACGTGCTATCCACTTTATTTATAGAAAAACTAGTGAAGAATCATTGAACAGATACTCACCTTTTGGCGAAATCCAAAACTTTTCACTTGCGACTCTTCTAAATCGGAAGAGTCTTTGTCTGGCTGTCGATTTACACGGTTCAATTTTCACATAAGACACCAAAATAATCTTTTTTATGTAATATATTTACTTTTTTATTTTACTTAATGTTTAATTAATTAGTTTAATGACTTGTACCATTAACTTTCCGTCGAAAGTCTATGGTTTACTTTAGAACAGCGAAGCGCGCGCTACACAAAGACTGACAGGATTTGGCGCGAGTTTCTGAGGTGAGGCACTTTTACTTCACTACAAATTAAATTACTTGTGTTCTGTTATTATAACGTTAAGACTAACTAGTTTGTGAAATATGGCGATATTTATCGAGTCTGTTCGTGTCATCTTCACCTTAACAAGATGTCGTTTGTTTTTGCAGACCGCTTATATTTTGCATTTTCATAATTTCTCACCTGCGTAGATTTGAACCATGTGGAATAACAAAGGCAACCTCAGGAGAGAATCCCTTTTTAAATCGAAGTAACACACGGCTGTATTAAAACGTGCAGTGTCTTTTTCACCACTAGGGGGCGTAACGCTTCTAGGTTTACACCTGTTTTTCATGCCCCAGTTTTAAGCCCAAACAACTCTAGATATTACACTTTTTAAAGGTCTGTGTAGGCCCACATAATCTGTACTCACAAACCTCAGTAGAAAGCTTTACAGATTTCTGCTGCAAAATTTATAACCCAATTTAAACCTTCATAGAACAAATAGGTCAGTTGTATCAGTCTTGTCTTGTGGAATTTTGTTGCATTAGTCTTTTTATAAGGTATTATGGTGGAACCATGACACAGAAATGAATTTGCTATTGGTCAGAGAGAACCAGAATCATTGTGTTCCACTTGTGTGAAGGTTTATGATGTGATTCTGAAAGCTTTTCAGAATTGTTTGCAGTATGACAGACTCATCATCATCTTTTTATGTTTCTACCTGAAGGTGGTCAGGAAGCTTTGGACTCATAAGGAAGCATTTTGGTATTGATATTCTGAGGATGGAAGCAGGTAATCAATGCTCGCTGACTAAGGTAAAAGCTTGATCCTCTCAGGTCAGGTGCAAGACACTTTGCTACTGTGACGTGACGCAGCATTTTTCTCTCGTCAGAGAGATGCCGGGTCAGCAAGGCCTCTGAAATCTTTCTTTTGTTGTAATTTTACATTATTGGTGCAGCGTCCTGTTTGTTGTCTCACTGGCTCGAGTGTCATTTTCAGATATTTCATAAACCGCACAGACCAAAGTAAATATACAATTCTCTCTGGGTTCCTCTACTACTGTTATATAAGACCCAGTAGAAGATTTGACTGGGTCACTGTTATCATGTTTTAATATACTGGATGAAATAATAAACTCACAATTTTTAAAGATGGAAATCATATTACTACAGTTTATGTAGTCGCAATATTATAATGAAGTGAATTTTATTTGTCGGTTTAAATGCATGTTAAACATTTTGTCATGTCCAAGATGCTGCACTAATTTGTAAAATGATAAACTGACAATTAATTAAGAACAAAATTGTAATAATTTATACGTTTTAACTGTTTCCTCAATATCACTTTCCATAATACTCCTATGATGTGAACACACCATTAGTCTTTTGTAAATTAATTTTAACTAGCAAAAGCCATTTCCTTAATCACATTATCCTACAGGAAGTGCCATCATTTTAGAGAGAAAACTACAGCACAAACACCAGTAAGTATTAACAATTTATTTGATGGATTCTTTGGCGTTTTGTGGTTTTAATTGTTTTGTGCTTACTTTAAAACATCCTATTCGATAAAATCACAGAAATCTGTATACTGTAATATATATATATATATATATATATATATATATATATATATATATATATAATGTATTTTTTTAAGTCTGAAATAAAACCGACTACTTATGTCTTCTTCAAAATTTCACGTTTAATTAATTCTTACTTACTGATTCTTTGAAATCATTTGTTTACTTAAATTTACTTGCAATTTCTGAGTAAAAATTGTTTCTACACCAATCTTTTTTTCAGTGTAGATAGGACTATATCAAAATATGATATTATAAAAAATAACTTATTTTCATGCAACTTATTCATTCATTGCAAAAATAATAACCTCATGCAACCTTAGGCTGAACTTGCCATAAACTTGCTCCTGCATAATAGTAATCTCTTCTTTGGCCTTCAACATAAGATAAATGTTTCAAAACAGGCCATACCACTATTAGGGAGAAGCTAAAAGATTTCATAAAAACTGTAAATTAGATAATTAAATGAGTTGGAAACGATCCAACTATATATTTTGGCCAGACTGCCTGAAGATAAAAATAAGTGGCCATAACCTGTAAATGAGGTCATTGGTCAAAAACTGTGTGTGGTGTGTGTGTTTACAAAATGCAAAGAAATGACCGACACAGAAACAATTAAAACGTGGCCAAGTAACAGTCACATTTACTGTAATGTTTACAGTGTCATAAAATTTCATTCAGTTCTTTTAGTTTTGTAAATCTGTTAACCATGAAGTTTACAGTGTAATAAACCCCATCCTGTACATTTCAGTACATTTCAGTTTGCCATTTAATAAATTCTGCTTGGTACATCCAGTGCGTAAATTCATCCTCTGTAATACCTGACTGTAAAGTGTACAGTGTAAACTCTATGTTATAGATTCTTGTACTATAATAGCTTTGTGTGCTGTAAAGTTTACAGTGTATAATAAAACCTTTTTGCCTTTTGAGTAGATCCAAACCAAAAATATTCTCTACCAAAAATAGTCAAATAATGTGGGTTTATAATAACTCCATTTGATTAGATATCTTCTCTTACAAGTTGAATAGCGTGTTTGTGTCCTGAATACTTCGTAAATATCAATGATCTCTAACTGTGGCGACAAACATTCCTATAACAACCAGCGGTACAGTGCCTAAAATCTTAATAATCAAATATCACAATAATATTCATACTCTTTGCTTTTTAGCGAATAACAGCGAGCGCTCGTTACATACATCTGAATGTCACAAACTGCAGCGAGGGAGAGTAAAAAACGTGAAGCCGGACCTTTCCTGTCTTTCTGTGAAGACAACCTGCAGTCTCGGATCAGTGTGAGGACACGCCCCTACATTGAGCCAATCAGAGTAAAGGAAGTGGGGTAAGTATTGAATTTCGCAGCTATTGCACAAGAAACTTGTTGATTTTGTGTGTGTGTGTGTGTGTGTGTGTGTGTGTGTTTTTGGTATTACTCGTCCTCAGCGTATACGTGAGGCGCACATTTTGAGTTCCATTGATTTCCAGCTCTAACAGAGTCTTTGTTTGTGGTTCTGCCCCTGTAGAGGGCGATGGGAGAAGCAGGAGGCTCTCAGGAGGCGGTGGAGCTCAGCAGGGTGGCGAGGAGCGGGCAGAGCAGAAGTGCCAGGCTCAGAGAGAGAGAGCTGGCACGGTTGCACTTTTTGCCTCCTTCGCAGCGCGACTGTTGGCACAAAACACCCTTAAAGTCAGGCGGACAGCTGCAGCGCTGATTCTGAACACACGTCCCCCCGTTCTGGCACAAGAGTAACTCCTCGTCACACACGTTCGCTGTGGAGAACAGAGGAAAAGTTAATGTACAACATTCCCAATCTCTGCTGCTGCTTTTTTAAATATAATTATGCAAATGCACACTGTAAAAACAGTAATATTGGGAAATATTATTACGATCGAAAATAACTTAAAAATTTTAAATTTAATTTATTCCTGTGATCAAAGTTACATTTTTACCATTCTTACTCCAGTCTTCAGTGTCACATGATCCTTCACAAATCATTCTAATAGGATGATTTGCTGCTGAAGAAACATTTCAAACAATGTTGAAAACTGTTTTTGCTACTTAATATTTTTGTGGGATCTGAGATGCACTACCATTCAAAAGTTAATAATTGTATTAAGATGCATTCAATTGAACAAAAGTGGCAGTAAAGACATTGCAAAAGATTTCTGTTTCAAATAAATGCTGTTCTTTTTAACTTTCTATTCATCAAAAGAATCCTATAAAAAAATGATCATGGTTTCCACAAAAATATTAAGCAGCTCAACTGTTTTCAACATTGATAATAATCAGAAATGTTTCTTGAGCAGCAAGTCATACTGATTTCTGAAGGATCATGTGACACTGAAGACTGGAGTAATGATGCTGAAAATTCAGCTTTGATCACAGGAATAAATTACATTTTAATATATTAAAATAGAAAACAGTTATTTTAAATTGTACAATATAACTTTTGAATTTTTGATCAAATAAATGCAGCCTTGGTGAGCAGAAGAGACTTCTTTAAAAAAAAAAAGTCCTTTTTATTGGTAGTGTAGTCTCTCTCTCACACACACACCACACACACACACACACACACACACACACACACACACACACACACACACACACACACACACACCACACACACACACACACACACACACACACACACACACGCGGTGGCTTGTATCTGTGTCATATTTAACATGGACGTCTGGTGTCATTAAAAAAGCCACAACGGGTCGCAGGAGTCTGGGTACTAATGAGACCAGGTGCTACACACATGACCCCAAACTGTCTCAGCAGTGAACAATGAGTGTGTGTGAGAAAGAAAGTACAGAAAATCAGAAAAAGGAGCATGACTATTTCTTTTGACTATTCTGAATAGCATACAGCATAATCTTTCTGATTTTTCTCATTTGCCTGGAATACCTCGGATGACCTACTACTACAATACGACCAGAGCGCACAGTGCTGAGCACCGTTTCCCAGAATGCAACACCACTAATTCGTCACACTGGAAATGAAAGGTTAAGTTGAGGGTAAGTAAAATCAGTTGTAGTTTTAATCTCTTGACTCATTTTACACAGAATTAAATTAAAAATGCTAAATAATGAAGAGGATTTGAAAGTAAACATGCATGTGATCAGATCATGTGACAACAATGTAGCACAGAACACAACAGTTGGGTTCTTCTGGAAGTAAAAATCCCATTCATTTTCTCCACAGGGGAATTGATTCTGAATACTAACTCATAAACCTTTAAAGACAGACGAACTGTGAGCAACAAAGTTGTTAATCGATTGTATATACTTTTGTTGAAGCCATCAGCCTGTTTTATATTTACAAAAAATCATGTTTAACAGTGTGAAAAACTACATTACCCATAATTCTGCAAAGAAATCTCCATCAATCAAACAATCAAAACAAATTGCACAAAATGATGTGTATATATCTATCAGTTTTATATTTATCGATCATTTTTAATTTTTGTAATTCACAATGCTTCATGGGATTGTAGTTCTTTCACTCTTAAATCCATGAAGTCTTGTACCTTTGTCTTTTTGCCTTATTTTTTTAATTTATTTTTTGCTTCAAATCAAAGTGTGTAATGATGTGATTCACCTCATAGCTGGTTGGTTTGGTTGATGGCTTATAACTCTCTAATGAGGACTTTTGAAAAAAATCCCATGGGAAAATTACTTCCTAAGGCCGCTGAATTTTTTTGAAGAAATAGTAGGCAGTGTAGTGTATACGGCACATAATTAAGTATGCCATTCTGAACATATACTATAAAAAAGACTAAGTGAAGGGTTAAATGACAATGGGCATCTTTTTTTGCATAGCTGAAATGGTCACACTAAATAAAACTTGGTGTAGAAACAGTTTTCACTCTGTAATTAATATTAAAATTTACTAGCAATTTCTAAGAAAACGACAGGAAACTCATTGAATTAAGTAGAAACCCTGAAATATTATTTTCTTGTAACGCATAACAGTCTTTGTTTTGTTTAAGTTTTTACAGTGCATGATATTTTATAAATGTAATACAAAAAGCTCTAAAAGACTTGTCCAAACCATGTGAAAACTTTTATTAACCAACAATATTGAAATATTATTAACCAAACAGCTTATCCAGTGCATTCACTAGAATCAGTAAATACTGTATGCATGCAGATCCACTTAACCCTAAAACAAAACAAATCTATTTGAAGAAAATGACTAATCCAGCTCCGGAAGTGTGTCCCTAATGGATTCTCCCTGTTCTGTCTCCTCACAGAGCTAGCGGTTCTGGCCGTGGGCCAGTTTCATCTTAAAGATGGATCACAGGGAAAACGCTGTGCGCAGGGGTTCTAAAATCACCATGGGAATCCAGGTACAAATGTGATCATTACCCCACAAACCAGTTTCCAATAAACAAGGGCTTCTTAGAATGTGCAGATAGCGGGAGTACAAGCCAAACCCATTATACACCAGTATAATCTATTGGGATAATAGGTCAGCCTCCTGTCAAATCAAATCACCGCCCTCTTCATTGTGAGACCACACCCCTTTTTTGTGCAACACAACTTGACACCAATTCCAATGTTTGAATCAGTTTTTTTGTCACTACACTTTTAAAAATAAAGGTTCCCAAAGTTTGGTAACACTTTTATTTCGATCAATCAATCTACTAGCTATAAGTAGCTTTGCAACTACATGTCAACTAGCAGTCAGAGTATTAGAGTGCTTAATATCTGCTAACACTTTATTTTGATCCAACAGACATTCCACTGACTATAAGTAACTTTGCAACTACATGTCAACTGATTCTACTAACCCGACCCAAACCTAACAGTCTACTAATACTCTAATGCAGTGGTTCCCAATCCTGGTCCTGGGGACCCAAAGCTCTGCACATTTAATATGTCTCCTTTATCTGACACACCCAGTTCAGTTCATAGAGCTCTTTCCTAACGAGCTGATGATCTGAATCAGGTGTGTTAAATGAGGGAGACATATAAACTGTGCAGAGCTGTGGGTCCCCAGGACCAGGATTGGGAACCACTGCTCTAATGAGAGTTAGTAGTAAGAGTCTAATGAGAGTAGTAGTTCTAATGAGAGTTAGTAGTGTCTAATGAGAGTTAGTAGTGTCTAATGAGAGTTAGTAATGTCTAATGAGAGTTAGTAGAGTGTCTAATGAGAGTTAGTAGAGTGTTAGTAGAGTGTCTAATGAGAGTTAGTAGAGTGTCTAATGAGAGTTAGTAGAGTGTCTAATGAGAGTTAGTAGAGTGTCTAATGAGAGTTAGTAGAGTGTCTAATGAGAGTTAGTAGAGTGTCTAATGAGAGTTAGTAGAGTGTCTAATGAGAGTTAGTAGAGTGTCTAATGAGAGTTAGTAGAGTGTCTAATGAGAGTTAGTAGAGTGTCTAATGAGAGTTAGTAGAGTGTCTAATGAGAGTTAGTAGAGTGCCTAATGAGAGTTAGTAGTGTCTAATGAGAGTTAGTAGAGTGTCTAATGAGAGTTAGTAGAGTGTCTAATGAGAGTTAGTAGATCGTCTAATGAGAGTTAGTAGAGTGTCTAATGAGAGTTAGTAGAGTGTCTAATGAGAGTTAGTAGTGTCTAATGAGAGTTAGTAGAGTGCCTAATGAGAGTTAGTAGTCTCTAATGAGAGTTAGTAGTGTCTAATGAGAGTTAGTAGTGTCTAATGAGAGTTAGTAGTGTCTAATGAGAGTTAGTAGAGTGCCTAATGAGAGTTAGTAGTGTCTAATGAGAGTTAGTAGTGTCTAATGAGAGTTAGTAGTGTCTAATGAGAGTTAGTAGTGTCTAATGAGAGTTAGTAGAGTGTCTAATGAGAGTTAGTAGTGTCTAATGAGTTAGTAGAGTGTCTAATGAGAGTTAGTAGTGTCTAATGAGAGTTAGTAGTGTCTAATGAGAGTTAGAGTGTCTAATGAGAGTTAGTAGAGTGTCTAATGAGAGTTAGTAGTGTCTAATGAGAGTTAGTAGTGTCTAATGAGAGTTAGTAGTGTCTAATGAGAGTTAGTAGTGTCTAATGAGAGTTAGTAGTGTCTAGGCATGTGCCGGTATCAAATTTTCATGCTGCGATTAATTGATTGAGCTTTTATCACGGTATACGGTATTATCACGATATTTTATTTACATAAGAGAAACAGATGGATTGGGGGGATCTAAAAAAAAAACAATTTGCATCACAATAGGTGTAATTGTGATTGTCAAAACATTTGGTAACTAAACAGAATTGTATTAAGTTTAGTGACAACATGTTACAATGTTTACATGGTACAGTGACTGGTAAGCTACTGTTTGTATTATTGCTTAACACAATTTTCACGATTTCAGTTCAATTCTTGATTTGATTTCAATCTTGATTCAATCTTAACTCATTTGGATAAATATTAGGTAGGCTACTACAGTAGATAGCCTACATGTACATTTTTCTCAAGAAAACATATATCTCACATAATTCTGTAAACATACAGAAAGCCCCATCAACTGTTATTATTAAAGGTTAAAATTAACAAATTAAATATAATGTGGTTTTCATTATAATAACAATTATGTAGCCTAATGACATAAGTAAAAATATAATAAATATGTAATATAGTGCACATATTTAGCGAAAAATTCTCCTCTCTATTTTTTCTAGTCAACTAACGTTAATGTGCTGGTAATTAAATGGCCTGAGGTAAAATGTAACGTTCTGTGACGATTGTTCTCCTGCAGTTTTATTGACCTCTTTCCGTGATTGAAAAACACTGATTGATCTACTATGTATGAGGCATATATACCTTTCGGGAAGTTGTACTATAATCTTTAAATAAAAAGTAACAGATGATCGGTTCACTTGAACTAAGGTGCTACAGTGATCTGTCACGTCACATTTACAAGCGCCAAAACGGTATTTATTGTCTGCATTTCGTAATAAAATGGACAGATCATGAGAGCTGAGAATTTGTTTCATATAAAAAGTAACCTGCTCTCTCTAGTCTGTCGGTGTCAGTGATCTTTGCTCCGCGATTTTTCTCTGCGTGAGAGCCTGTGAAAAGTGTTGATTGCGTGAGTCTCAAGCTGAATGCTATGAAGTTCTCAATTTCACATCTATATGTTTTCGAGTTTAGCTACTCTTTTACCTTCATAGTTGGCAGTTCTGCTTTTAGAAAGGAGATAAATCGTCGGCAGCGTTCATCTTTCCGCCATGCTTCTTCTCCATGCGGCGATTGTTTACATTAGACTAGAGCGCGCACTGCGCCGCATGCACACAGTGCTTATGTGGGGATTGTTTACATCAGAGTGCGCACGTGTTTTGCGCAGCATATACAGTTGGTTTTATTAACGGTTGATGGAAAATAAGCTAATTAAAACTCTAAATTCGGATCTATTATTTTTCACGGTATTTTGAAGTGCCCGCGATAACAATATCGTGCATATTCATTACCGCGATTTATCGCATTACCGAATACCGGCACATGTCTAGTAGTGTCTAATGAGAGTTAGTAGAGTGTCGAATGAGAGTTAGTAGAGTGTCTAATGAGAGTTAGTAGAGTGTCTAATGAGAGTTAGTAGAGTGTCTAATGAGAGTTAGTAGAGTGTCTAATGAGAGTTAGTAGAGTGTCGAATGAGAGTTAGTAGAGTGTCTAATGAAGTAGTAGATGCGAATGAGTTATAGAGTGTCGAATGAGAGTTAGTAGAGTGTCGAATGAGAGTTAGTAGAGTGTCTAATGAGAGTTAGTAGAGTGTCGAATGGAGTTAGTAGAGTGTCTAATGAAGTTAGTAGAGTGTCGAATGAGAGTTAGTAGAGTGTCTAATGAGAGTAGTAGTGTCTATGAGAGTTAGTAGTGTCTAATGAGAGTTAGTAGAGTGTCTAATGAAGTTAGTAGAGTGTCTAATGAGAGTTAGTAAGTGTCTAATGAGAGTTAGTAGTGTCTAATGAGAGTTAGTAGAGTGTCTAATGAGAGTTAGTAGAGTGTCTAATGAGAGTTAGTAGATGTCTAATGAGAGTTAGTAGAGTGTCTAATGAGAGTTAGTAGTGTCTAATGAGAGTTAGTAGGTGTCTAATGAGAGTTAGTGAGTGTCTAATGAGAGTTAGTAAGTGTCAATGAGAGTTAGTAGTGTCTAATGAGAGTTAGTAGAGTGTAATGAGAGTTAGTAGAGTGTCTAATGAGAGTTAGTAGAGTGTCGAATGAGAGTTAGGTATGTAGTGTTCTGAATGAGAGTTTAGTAGAGTGTCTAATGAGAGTTAGTAGAGTGTCTAATGAGAGTTAGTAGAGTGTCTAATGAGAGTTAGTAGTGTCTAATGAGAGTTAGTAGTGTCTAATGAGAGTTAGTAGAGTGTCTAATGAGAGTTAGTAGAGTGTCTAATGAGAGTTAGTAGTGTCTAATGAGAGTTAGTAGTGTCTAATGAGAGTTAGTAGAGTGTCTAATGAGAGTTAGTAGAGTGTCTAATGAGAGTTAGTAGTGTCTAATGAGAGTTAGTAAGTGTCTAATGAGAGTTAGTAGAGTGTCTAATGAAGTTAGTAGGTCAATGAAGTAGTAGGTCTAATGAGAGTTAGTAGTGTCTAATGAGAGTATAGGTTATGGAGTTAGTAGTGTCTAATGAGAGTTAGTAGAGTGTCTAATGAGAGTTAGTAGAGTCTAATGAGAGTTTAGTAGTAGTCTAATGAGAGTTAGTAGAGTGTCTAATGAGAGTTAGTAGTGTCTAATGAGAGTTAGTAGTGTCTAATGAGAGTTAGTAGTGTCTAATGAGAGTTAGTAGAGTGTCTAATGAGAGTTAGTAGTGTCTAATGAGAGTTAGTAGTGTCTAATGAGAGTTAGTAGATGTCTAATGAGAGTTAGTAGTGTCTAATGAGAGTTAGTAGTGTCTAATGAGAGTTAGTAGTGTCTAATGAGAGTTAGTAGAGTGTCTAATGAGAGTTAGTAGTGTCTAATGAGAGTTAGTAGTGTCTAATGAGAGTTAGTAGTGTCTAATGAGAGTTAGTAGAGTGTCTAATGAGAGTTAGTAGAGTGTCTAATGAGAGTTAGTAGTGTCTAATGAGAGTTAGTAGTGTCTAATGAGAGTTAGTAGATGTCTAATGAGAGTATATGATAGTAGTGGTCAAATGATGAGATGTTAGTAGTGTCTAATATGAGTAGTTAGTAGTGTCTAATGAGAGTTTAGTAGTGTCTAATGAGAGTTAGTGAGTGTCTAATGAGAGTTAGTAGAGTGTCTAATGAGAGTTAGTAAGAGTGTTCTAATGAGAGTTAGTAAGTGTCTAATGAGAGTTAGTAGATGTCTAATGAGAGTTAGTAGTGTCTAATGAGAGTTAGTAGTGTCAATGAAGTTAGGTCTAATGAGAGTTAGTAGTGTCTAATGAGAGTTAGTAGAGTGTCGAATGAGAGTTAGTAGAGTGTCTAATGAGAGTTAGTAGTTTCTAATGAGAGTTAGTAGTGTCTAATGAGTGTTAGTAGAGTGTCTAATAAGAGTTAGTAGTGTCTAATGAGAGTTAGTTAGAGTGTTCTAATGAGAGTTAGTAGTGTCTAATGAGAGTTAGTAGAGTGTCTAATGAGGTAGTATTTAGTAAGTGTCTAATGAGAGTTAGTAGTGTCTAATGAGAGTTAGTAGAGTGTCTAATGAGAGTTAGTAAGTGTCTAATGATTAGTAGTTTAGGTAGAGTGTCTAACGAGAGTTAGTAGAGTGTCTAATGAGAGTTAGTAGTGTCTAATGAGAGTTAGTAGTGTCTAATGAGAGTTTAGTAGTGTCTAATGAGAGTTAGTAGAGTGTCTAATGAGAGTTAGTAGTGTCTAATGAGAGTTAGTAGAGTGTCTAATGAGAGTTAGTAGAGTGTCTAATGAGAGTTAGTAGTGTCTAATGAGAGTTAGTAGTGTCTAATAAGAGTTAGTAGTGTCTAATAAGAGTTAGTAGTGTCTAATGAGTGTTAGTAGAGTGTCTAAAGTGGTCTATCAAAATAAAGTAATCAAAGGTTTTTGCAGCAATGCCGTAAAATAACAATTTTTTGTTTCCCAAAGAACCTTCAGTCAACTGTTCTTAAAAAAAGACATTTTTTATTAGTGTGAAAAACATTTTAATAATCTAAAGAACCCTTTTTCCACTATAAAGAACCTTCTGCGCAATGGAAAGATTCCACACTCTAAAATATAAAGGTTCTTTATTGGCATCTGTGGTTCCACAAGTTATCTTTAACATCCATAGAATCTTTTTATTGCACAAAAAAGGTTAATTGTAGTGGAAAAAAAGGTTAGTTGGAGAACAAAATGGTTCTACGGCATTGCTGAGAAATCCCTCTTTTGGAACCTTTTTTTATCTCAATTGTATTAACTAAATTTTTTAATCAACAGAAACTCAAAATATTATCTGAATCACATAAATTATCCAAGTTGATTTGACAAAAGAAAATTTTTTTGTGATAAATCATGAAAATATTTTTTTACAGTGTAGTATACTAGTGGTTTGACTGGTTTGCATGGTTAACCCCTTGTGGTAGTTGGCGTAACTACACCATTAAAGCATCTTTCTCATTTCTCTGCCATTCAGAAGTTGAATTAACTCTGCTTTAACTCTACAGTGTAAAGACTAATGACTGCAAGCTAGAGAACTAGTAATTATTTAAACATTTACTTTTATTTCAGATGGCTTTAGGAAACTAAAGTCTTGTAAAGTTCTGTGCCAATTAATATCTGATTTAAACCTGAAATTGGCCGAGGAGAATGGAATGGCGACTGCACACTTTGACATTGATTTGTTAATTAGATGGGAGAGTTGAATGAAGTCTGATTGGGAAGGTACTTACGGAAACAGCCCGGTTTCCAATAGTAACCGGGGAGACATTCATCACATTTGACTCCGGTTGAGCCCTCTTTACACTGACAGAAGCCGGTCCCATTACAGCGGTCGTGCACTGAACCCATCGTATTACAGTTACACTCTGAAAAGAACTAGAGAGAGTTAGTCACAGGAAAAGAGCTGAACTTGTACAACTTATTTCTGAAAATCGGTGTCAAAATAGTGTCAAAATGGCTTTATAGTTTTAGGTGATTGTCAGGTTTAATTCAATTCACCACCCAAGTTTGTTTCCTCTGAATAAATATTTGAATGCATTTGGCATGCACTTGTGGCCATTATATTTATTCATAAACATGTAATCTTAGTGCATTCTTAAGCTGTGTTTGCATTTTCTGTATTTGTTTTTTAAGGTTTATAATTTAGAAGGTGAATTTATATATTTTTAAGGTGAATTTAGAAAATAAGCTAAAAATAAGCATGCTATTTTTTTAGCAATAATATGTCAGAAAGTGGTTAGTTGAATGCACGTGATTGGCACCATAATGTCATTAATAGGAAACTCTTGAAAATGTCTCATAACTATAAATACGAAATTGCTTCTGAGTTTTCCGTTTTAATTGTGAATGTTGATGTAATGTTTAACGAAGAACAGTGACAAAGTGTGCCAGAAAACATTCGTTTAGCTGGTTTATGAGGAGACTTGATCAAACTGCATAATTATCCAATTAACTCAGTGCTGCGGGGATGGGCCAAAACCCAGAAACAAGTTTAGCACTTCATCAAGTCAATGTGTTTTTGAAAGGGGTTTTGATTAAATGCCTGAAAAAAGGTCAAGCTCAAGATATGGTCACATTTCATTCTACAACATAAAATACCAGTAATTACCCCCGTGTGTGTGTGTGTGTGTGTGTGTGTTTTCTCAAAGCTTTTTACTTGTCTTGGAAAAGGCGGTTGTTATCAAGTGTCTGGGACTACAGAGGTTTTCGGGGCATTAAACGTCATCAGCCGAACAGGTAAACTCATCTACTCACAAGTCTACTTTTACAGCTTTGCAAACTCAAACTTTCAGGGAAAATATTTTCTAAATAAAGACTGAAAGAGTTGTTGCATGAAACCATGTGACCGTGGTGTAGGTCATTTATAGCCTTCGTTTGGCTTTATACTTCTGCCGATTAGTTCAACCAAAAATGAGAATTCTGTCAGTTATTGCTTACCCTTATGTTGTTGCAACGGACATCCAGGAAATGCACACTTTAGATACCATTTTAAACACTACATCGAGACCCATGTGTGTCATCTTCTCAGTTCTCGTGCATGTGTCGTGGCGCTCTCGTGAACTCACTCAGAAGCCCACACAGAAGAAAATTAATTGTTGAATAAAGTCTTTATTTTTGTTTGTTTTTTTGCGCACAAAAAGTATTCTCGTCGCTTGATACACTTAAAATTGAACCACTGTAGTCACTGTAGTCACAATTACCTAGCAGCCTATGAAGGAGTGATCCAGCTCTCAGATCTCATCAAAAATATCTTCATTTGTGTTCTGAAGATGAACGAAAGAGGTTGGAACAACATGAGAGTGAGTAATTACTGACAGAATTTTCATTTTTGGGTGAACTATCCCTTTAAAAGGGGTCATATAATGGTACATGCACTTTTTCAAGTTGATTGTACTGAAATGTGTGTTGGCAGTGCCTGTACACAACCATCATATAATGATAAAAATCCATCCAGTGTTTTTGTTTTAATCTCCTTTTATGTTTTTCCCTGCCTCAAATCATTTCTCATCAGACTGCTTTATAAACGAGGGTCAATATAAAGCTGGTTTTGCTAAGAAGCTGATCCTGAAAAAAGAATCGGTACCAACTATTCGTGTCCCTGCTGCACCTCCAGAAGAAGTGAGTGTAAAATTGCATTAACCTTTATATTAATTTTTGCAAACCGCTTGCACGCTTCACGATGAATGCGGCTAAGGTTTACACTCAGGGTACATTACGACATGTTTTCTATGTACGACGTTCTCAATATAATTCCCAAGTTTATAATGAACAACGCGTTATGGTTATTGTGTTATTACAAACTGAGTACGTATACATCAGTAAACACAAGTTACTTTAACGTTACCCTGCCAGTACATACAAAAATAGATCAAAGTGACATATGACATTACGTTAACCAACCATTCAGAAACTTCCTGTTCGAGCCTTAATTGTCGAACTTCTTTGCGGCCGTCATCTTGTTCCGGGTCCGACTCCGGTTCAAACTGATACGGTTGCACAGATGTGTCCTCAGAGAGAATCCCGCTGCCATTCTTTCTCCACAATAAACCCTCAACTGTTGTCAAGTCAACACTCCACGTGCGTTGTAGTGATGTGTCGTTCATGAACAATTCGTTCATTTTGAACGAATCTTTAATATGACTCGGGACTACCGAGTAGTCTCAGAGAGTGATTCGTTCATTTTGTGTTGACCGCGCATGCGCAACATATGGGTTCTGAATCTGTACTGGAAACAGAAATGATTAGTTCATCTCTCGAGTCTTCGGGTTCGGGACGGCTCCGAGTCCTTCGTTCTTCCTGTCAGTCCCATAGAGGCTATGCTGTCAGTCCCGGAAAGAGAAATGATTAGTTCATCTTTCGAGTCTCGAGTCTCGGGTTCGGCCGGGTCCGAGTCCTTCGTTCTTCCTGTCAGTCCCATAGAGGCTATATGCTGTCAGTCCCGGAAAGAGAAATGATTAGTTCATCTTTCGAGTCTCGGGTTTGAGTCCTTCGTTCTTTTGTCACGTGACTTGTCACCGTATTGAATAGCCTACTAACAACCTTTTTACAAACAAGCACGTAGTTATAATAGTAGTTAATTCATGTATAATATATAGTAAAACACACCACAGATGCACAAGTTCTAAACATTTAGAAAAGAGACGGACAGGGACAATAATAAGATGGAACTTTTATTTTTCAGATAATGTTTATTGCACATATTTAGAAATGTATATTCCTAAATATAAAACAATAGGCTTATACATTCAGACGCAGTCAATAATACGAATCTAATAATAATAATACCAGATACCAGCGGTCACGTGACAAAGAACGAAGGACTCAAACCCGAAGACTCAAAAGATGAACTAATCATTTCTCTTTCCGGGAGTGACAGCATCGGCTCTATGGGACTGACAGGAAGAACGAAGGACTCGGACCTGGCCGAACCCGAGACTCGAAAGATGAACTAATCATTTCTCTTTCCGGTCCTGCTGTATCACACACGGCACGGTCGGCCCAGCAGACAGATCAGAGTCAGACACTGACGAGTCGACAACTAACGTCTCGAGACACGAGAGGAGAACTAACCTGATATAATTATGAAGTTGCAAAGGAAAGAACGTCTCGGATCAGGAGATGAGGTGAACTAACAGAATCAGACTGCAATACCCTATACAATAACCCAACAACTAATCAATTAATAAAACATTTAGGTTTCCTATAATTTGGCTTTGGCTGCATTACCCTATTGTTTATTTTTATTATTTTTACAAATGTAATCAACATTTTCGTAAGTACTAGATGTGTTGGTATATTTAACATGCCATTTTAATTATATTATGCTGAAATGAACGAAATGAACGAAATGACTCGAAAAAAGATTCGTTCATTTTGCTGAACGGGACTCAAAGATCCGAGTCAGTAAAATGATCCGAACTTCCCATCACTAGTGCGTTGTGTCGAAGCGCCCGCAGAACAGAGGGGCGGAGTCAGCGAAGCTCATTATCATTTAAAGGCGTATGCACTGAAACGGCGTGCTGAAAACAGAGCTGTTTTTGACCAGGTAAAATGAGTGTTTTCTTAAAATACTAATGAGAATTTTTAATTAAAGTATATTACAAACTTTTCATTTAGACCCTAAAGAATCAAATTAACTTGTATGAAAATGGCATTATATGACCCCTTTAAGGCTTCAAAATTCAAAAAAGTCTAAAACGTGTAAGAATCATGAACTTTTGTCGGTCATGGAGGTTACTCTCTGCAAAATCCAATGGAAAAATCCCACTGGGTTTTTGTCAAGGGAATCAGGGTGATGCTAATTTTCGGGTTGGCCTACAAAAATACATCTTCACTGCAGCACTCTATTGCATTGCTAATATATTAGTATATTATTCATTTTTATATTGTTCATCAGACAATTTTTGGTAACACTTTACAATAAGTGTCCATTAGTTAATGCATTAACTATCATTACATTTGTTACAGTATTTATTGATATTTGTTAACTATTGTAGTTCATGTTAGATACAAGTTTTGATTTTAATAATACATAAGTAAATGTTAAAGATTAATACATGCTTTAGAATAGCCTATTTTTCATTGTTAATGAATGCAGTTAAATGCAATTACACATAATTCTTTTAAGATCTAATGTATTATGTCACTGTTATAAGCAGCTGTAAATTATGTTTTATTATTTTTAGAATCTATCCGCTGATATTTTGATACACAAGAGTATATATCATCAGCTTGCAGCCAACTGTGTTAGAGCAAATGACTGCACTTCTGTGAGAACTCCTGAAAATAGACACAATAGACTATTGCTAGTGCTATTGTGAGCTCAGGATGAGGTAAATGTTCTCCTCGTGGAGATCCTGGTGTTGACCCTGTGCCATGTTGGCACCTGGCACACACCCGATGAGGGCGAGCGGGTTTGTGCTGACTTCCCAGCATGCTGTCATTTACCCCGCGCCCTGCTCCTCGTGTGGCAGATGGACTCTCTTCTCCGTCCTGGTACTCTCAGCGTCCGCTTGGAAGCAGAGCTGCTGATTTAAGAGCTGTGACATCCGGGTTTATTTCTGGAAGTTTATTTGAGGACCGTTGGGAATCTCTAATATGACGCTCCCAGGAAGATAATGTTGCAGTTTAACTTTGTTGACTGTGGCGTCCAGTGCATTTTCTCTTTCTTTCCTCATGCACACTTCAGTAAAGTCCTCACTGGGTCTCTTTAAAGATTTACTCTTTACTCCTGGTATTTAGATACGTTTTGGTCAAATCGGATCACAGGTAGACGAGGGAGACACATTCCCATTTACACCTGGTGTTTTAATCCGTCTCTTTTGTCCACTTTTTAACAATCCAATCCTGATTTCTTCGAGGGTAGGGTCTATGGGTGGGTAAATGTATGACCTTTTTCAGATCTTTCGATATAATGGATTAAAAAAACTCACGTAAATGTACATATGAATGTGCCTGGAGACGACGGAAAAACATACGGAGAGCATCAGCTTTCGTTTCTGCTCTGAAAGCTCTCAAGGCCGCGTCGAACGCAGTGAGTGTGTGTTAGAAATCAGGAATGGCACATTTATCGTCTTCAAACCAAACTTGGCTCAATCCAAATGTGTTTTCGACTACCTCTGGAAGTGGTTGAAAGTGAATAGGCTCAAAACGTTTTAGACCCTGTTTACACCTGTATTTAGTGTGGTCTGCTTCTAATCCAATCAACTAAAATGCATCTTATTACCAGGTGTAAACAGGGTTTTAGAGTATTTTTTTGCTAAATTGCTTGTAGTGTCTAAAACTGAAAAGAATAGTAAACCACCAAAGACTGCGCTCCTCAGCTTTACAGTCTTAGCAGAGTCATAAATATTGTAATTTTGTGTATTATAATTGTAAATATTGTAATTTCTTCAAGGTTAGCTGACTTCGCAGTAGATGACAATGAATGACTGCTGCATTGCAAATATATCAAGGTGATTTCTAATAGCAGGGTCCACTGAAATAAGTTATATTTTTCCCAAATTCTGTTCCATTTCGTGATTTGATTATTTGTACAGCCCTACTTTTCGCTGAATTCAATGACATTTTATGTTGTAATGTAAATGAAATTTTTTTTTTGACTGGATGCAGTGATTGCGTCTGCGTTTTCAGCATTGAAAATCACAGGACCCTATTATAGTCAGCTAGTGTAAAGCTAATGACTTGCACTTTCTGGTTTGCTTAATAAAAATGATTTAATTATTTGAGATACCAAGCATAAATCATATAATTTGTATAAATGTTATATAGGTGCATTCATTCATGCTCGTCTCAGCTTTTGTCAGGTTGTCCATTATTTGAGTTTGAGGATTTGTGTATTTGAGACAAAAATAAGACTAGATAATTCAGATGTAGGAGTTTATCACGTGCAGCAATTCAAAAATGTATTTTTAGTTTAATCAAAGAACAGAATGATTGTAATTAATATTTGTTTCAAGTTTACATTTATCCAAAGCAACTTCCATTGCATTCAACATAAACATTTTCTCTGGGAATGGACCCCATGACCTTGGCGTTGCTAGTGCCATGCTCTACCGTTTGAGCCCGTGACATCATCTAATCATCTATTTTGCCTCTCTTAGATTCATGCTCAAATGCATGCCTAGTATTCTAGTTATAAAAATGCACACTGTTACTCACCGATACACACGTTCTCGTCATCGGGCTCCGCAGAGTTGTTTTTGAAGAAGCCCATGCGACAGTGCTCGCAGTTCTGACCCGCGTGTTGTGTTTGCAGCTCACACATGTGACTATGTTCAGGAAGTCGATGTAACTGCAGCGATTCGAGTGTCCGTTACATTCACAATCTGAGAAGGAGAGAGAAAAAGGCAAAGTCAGCAACTCTAGATTAAGGGTTAAAAGAGAGAAGAGTAAATGTGCTGGTTTTTAAGATGCCGTTTTTAAGAATGTCGTTCAAGTTCAAGATGTTGATATCTAAATGTGGGTGGTCATATGTTAATAAGCTCATGACATCATAAGCCTGATGATTAAAAAAATTATTAGAGTTAGAGTACATCTACAAACTACATCAATCTCGATGCTGAATGGATAAAAAGCTATCGACTCTTTTTTTTTTGAGTCACTTTGTGTCTTTCCTGCTGCCCCCACCCACAGCACTGACAGCTGAAATGAAGATTTGTGTTCGTGTGTGTGTTGCTGACAGGGCGATATCTCACACACTCTTACGGGAGTCTTGCCCACTCCGCATGCACGTGAGTGGGTGTGTGTGTGTGTGTGTGCTCTAGGGATGTTGGGAAATCTGATGACAGATGTTTTCTCTAAAACAGCTGTTTCCTCGTCTTCTGAAGCAGATCTTTTTGTCAAACTGCTTGGCTTCTCCCAGTTCCCATTCACACCTGTCCCGTATCCTACTCTCATGTCTGTGTCTTTCTGTCACTCATAGATAATCAGTGTGCAGTGCATTAATGAACTACGTTCAGTGTAGCCCCTTTTTGAGAACCTTTAGCTTGATTTGCATCAGAGTTTCCTTTCGACGCAAGCAACTCATTGCACTTTGACCTCCATGTGACACGTACAAGGTTCTAGGTAGCTATTGTACACTAGCTGGTGTACACTTTTTTTCAGCAAGGATGCATCAAATTGATCATAAGTGACATTAAAAACAATCATAGTTACAAAAGTTCTATTTCAAATAAGATCTTATCTCAGCCCTGTTCATTCAATACGTTCCAAGAAGAGAGACGACCAAACACCTCCATGTTTTCCCTATTTAAATACAGTTAATAGAGTAGTGTAACTCGACCAAGAACGGTGAAACAAAATAAAACTAGGGCTGGGAAAAAATTAATCGTGATTAATCGCATCCAAAATAAAAGTTTTGTTTACATAAAATGTGTTTGTAGTGTGTATAATTATTTTGTATATATAAATACACACATATGCATGTAAATATTTAAGAAATATTTGCATTTATATACTGTATATATATTTATACATCATTTTATATTATATAAATATACATATTTTTTATATTAATAACACATTTTTCTTAAATATACATGCATGTGTGTGTATTTATATATACAAAATAATTATACACACTACAAACACATATTTTATGTAAACAAAACTTTTATTTTGGATGCGATTAATCACGATTAATTTTTTCCCAGCCCTAAATAAAACGTTGCGCTTTTCTAAACGTTGCGCAACGTTTTATTTTGTTTCACCGTTCTTGGTCGAGTTAACACTACTCTAACTGTATTTAAATAGGGAAAACGTGGAGGTGTTTGGTCGCTTCTCTTCTTGGCACGTATTGAATTAACAGGGCTGAGATAAAATCTAACAAAGGTTCGCGGCAAGACAGCGATTTAGTGCACGCACTGAGACGAGAGAGGTAACTCGTCTTAGTTAAGGGAATAACAGTTTAATATGAAAAACCAGTAGAGTATCCCTTTAAAGATTAGTGACAATCAGGGTCAATAATTTAAACTTTAACCCCCAGTATCAAGACCAGGCTAAAGCCTAGTCCCAGTCTAAAATATATGTGTCGTTGTTTTTTCTCAAGATGCACACCAGTAATGTTTTTTTCTAAGGCATGTTTATAAAAGCTACTTAAAGGTCCTAATTGAACTAAGATCTAATCCTTGCTTAATCTAAACCCTGTCTGTGAAACCAGGCCTAAGTGTTAGATTAATGCTTGAGCTTGATGTGATGTGTGCTTCACAGAGGTCAGGGTATTGGGCAACACTGATGTGAATCATGGGAAAGAACTGTAGTCAACTCCAAACAGGAATCAAAGTAAGATTATAATGTGTTTGGACCTTGAACATGTCAGACGTGTGGGACATTTCACCAATAATTAAACTTGTATAGCTAAATCCAGAGTCGTATATTAGAGAGAGTTGCGACACGCTTTGATGTCGCCGCGACGGCTGTCACGTGGTTCATGTAAGCCCCAATAGTTCCAAAACATACGCGGGCTGTCATGTTCTTCTATGGACAGACAGCAGCGATTGCATTATCAAACGGTAAATATAACATAAAACACACACCCAAGTACTTTTTAAGGTGTTAGTGCATTTTGTTAATGTCAGTTTTGCATTTGGAGAGGCAGGGTGACAACTTAGATACGTTTTAGGCTATGTTTTTGGAAGGAAAAGCTTAGTGTTCATGTTCGCATGGGTAGTAGCACTGGCTTTAGCGGCTCTAACTTAACTTTTCCATGTCATTCATCTGATGATGGACGTCTCATGGTATTTATTTTAGCACAACTAGGCTGTATTAGGCTATTGATTCCCGGGATCTTGCATATAAATTCCGATTCAGCCATTAGCCTACCTTCGTGATCACGCAAAGAGGTCTGCAGTCTGTGCATAATTCCAACCAGCATAAAATATAATTACACTGTGTATGTACAAATGAATGATTTAGGAGGGAAATAGACTGCTCCCATAACGTAGAAAGCAACGACTATATTTACAGCAATGTTCGGTATTAACTTCATAAAATGAAACCGGAGAGATAATGAGTGAATTACCTACACTGTAAAAAATGATTTTGTGGTTAAGTAAATTCTACTGAAAAAAAACAATGTAATTTACATGAAAAAGTTAGTTCAGGCAAGAATAAAAAAAAACTAAGTAAATTCCATATCAGTACTTAATTCAAGCGAGTAGAAATGGAAGCGTAAATATCAACTTAATAAAATTAAGTAAAAATTACTCAACTTTTCTGATACTGGGGTTCCCATCATACACTGGACCTTGAATAATTAATGAGGTTGATTTTTCACTGGTTTCCAGCTGTATTTACACTGTTTTATCATTGCTTTTGTTGTTAGGACTATAGTAACTTGCCATTTTGTGACATTTCGAGTACATTTTCTGCTCAAAATGACACATTCAAACACAAAAACGATTACAAATGTTACCGTCATTGTGTATTGTCTACCAAGTATTGAGGTCTTTGCATTCACATGATGTTTAACATCTGACATGATGTAGTATAAATTACTTAGAAGTTCTAAGTAAAGCATTCTGGTATTTCAATATTATTGTTTGAGTGAAATGTAATGCAAAGAAAATTTCAACTAAAATGATTTTACTTAACCTTTTACTAGCCAAGTTAAAATTTCTTATTTTCTTTGTTACTTTCACTTGACTAGGTTAAGTAAAGTTTACTTAATTCCATATTCCAAGTAAATTTAACTTAAATATTTCTAATTAAAGCTACTGATAAATATGTTTAGGTTTTTACTTGGCAAATCGTTGTAAATTTACTAGCATTTTCTGAGTGAAAAAAGTTAGCAAGCTTTTTTCAAGTAAATCCTACTCCAATTTTTTTACAGTGTATAATTCAGTATGGCTAATTTACCCCTTCATCCTACCCTAATCTTAGACTACCATTCATCAGAAAACATACAAATACATGTACGTACTGTGTACAGTACACATGTTTCAATCACACATAACTAACCCTAACCCCCCCCCCACACACACACACACACACACATATATATATATATATATATATATATATATATATATATATATATATATATATATATATATATATGAATGCATGTGTATTTATGTAGTACTATATGTATTACACATACACATATATGCATATATATATGTGTGTATGCATAGTGTATATATATATATATATAAATGTACACAAACACACACACACACATATATATATATATATATATACACATACATATATATACGTATATATATATTATATATATATATATATGAGTGTACATTTATATATATATATATATATGTGCATATTATATATATATATATATATATATATATATATATATATATATATGTATATATACATATATAAAATATTATTAAAAATATTATATATTATTTACATCAGGTTACCGTAAGTTAGCTACGTTAGTGAAGTGTTAGTCACGTAAGCTATCGCTGCAAATAACCTACTATCTTCCAATAAACATTTACTAAACCTGGCTACATAACATATAACTACAGACTAGATTCACGAGAGGTTGGCTAATGTGTGTAAAAGTAAAAAAAATACTAATTTCATTAATTTACAGAGTGAGCGT
Source organism: Chrosomus eos (assembly GCA_036326025.1). Classification (NCBI taxonomy): domain Eukaryota; kingdom Metazoa; phylum Chordata; class Actinopteri; order Cypriniformes; family Leuciscidae; genus Chrosomus; species Chrosomus eos. The sequence continues at coordinate 7,403,160 of CM070834.1, forward strand.
ACTTCGGAAGCACTGAAAATGAATGGGGTTCAATGCTGGAACTATCAGTGTTTTGGAACTAATCGCTGCTCCACGACACGCGTACTTCCGCATTCCTGAGTTACTATGGCAGTCTATGCACGTGTCGGAACTCTTTCTCTCCATGGCTCTGGCTAAATCTAATGTTGCACTTGCTGTATATGTCTGTTTTTCTACATCAAAGGCTGTAATCTAATGATATTTCATATTACAGTAAACTTATACAAATGCATGTTTAAATGTTTATTTACCAGACCAATTAATCGACTTTTAGCTATACTTCAGAATTTATCACTTCAGAAGTGTCTTTCAAATATTTATGCACACTTTAAAAGGGACCGAGAGCGAGAACTCAGTACAGAGCCTGTCTCAACACATAGGAACAGGCAAATCAATTCAATATAAATGAGTTTCACACGTAACACACAACACACTTACCTTACATGTCACAAATAATAGAGAAAAGCAGGGATGAAGGGATTGATGTAAGTTAGAAAGGAGACAGGAAGTGACATGTTGAGAAACATCATCAAACTCTCAACGTGACATTACAGTATTTATGAATAGAAGGGAAAAGAAGTATCTAGAACCTTACTGTTCCTTTTCACTTATAAACACTGTAATGTGTTATAGAACATTCCCTCATTCTTGTAAATACTGTGTTGTTGTACTTTGAGATCTCTGGTTTGGTTTTCTCGTCTCATTATCATGTCTTCCTCACCTTTAAAGTCGTCATATATGATGCCTTTTAGCTGGACAGTCTGTTGCCCTCCAGATAGTAAGAACTTCAGAAGAGCTTCGGGGAATGAAAATTCGTATTTTACATGTTTATCTAAAAACACTGCGATCGAGTCTACGGCAAGCAAATCAGTCCGGTTACAGGAGGGATGAGTTGTCTAATGCAGAACAGAATTATTGTGACATTTAACAGGCCCAAAAATTCACTACCAAGCATGTTACTACAATATATACAAACTACAGAAGCTAATACAGTTATTGTTTATGTGGGTTCTAATGACTATGCACATGCAGTTATAGACTTCACTACTTACAATGCACTCCTTCTCTACCTCACTCTACCTTTTTTATTCTCTTCATCTTTGTCTTCCATTTTTTCTTCTCTCTCCCACTTATGGGTGTGCTTTCCTTCACCCTCTTTTGAGTGTTTGTGTGGCTCTAGACGAGCAAAGAGAAGAACTGAGCAATCCACAGATCAATTAATAATGTTTGAATCACTCACAAGGCCACGATGAAAAAAATAATGAATTGATCAGACAGTGCCATTTTTACTCATCAAACTGGGTAATATGCACCTACAAAATCTATAAATTAAATTAGCTTTAATGAAGTCTAAAAAAGACTTTATAAGAAAAATATGTAATTTACCATTCAAGAGACTAAAAACCACTTCCCATTGAGTTCTATTGAGTTCTAAATCAAGTCTAGCTTTTATACTACAGGCTGTTTGAATCTACCAGCTGAGCCATACCTTCAACATCTGTCTGTTTATGAGACCCTCCCTTCTCCTCCACTTCATGTGGCACGTGTATGACAGAGTGAAGCATTGGTGGGATAGATTCTGGTTTTGGCTTAGACTCTGGGTTTGGCAGACAGATTCGTGTATTGGCTCATGAGACTCCACTTTTGGCGCAATAGGTATTTGTCCATGAGGGTTATGCATTGACTCATGAGGATTCACTACTGGCCCATGAGGATTCACTACTGGCCCATGAGGATTCACTACTGGCCCATGAGGATTCACTACTGGCCCATGAGGTTTATGCATTGACTCATGAGGATTTCACTACTGGCTCATGAGGTTTCATATGGACTCATGGGATTTACATTGGCTCATGAGGTTTTCATATGACCCATGGGATTTACAATTGACTCATGAGGATTTACTATTGCTCATGAGGTTTATGCATTGACTCATGGGATTTTATTGGCTCATGATGTTTATGATTGGCTCATGGGATTTACAATTGACTCATGAGGATTCACAATGATCATGAGGGTTTATGCATTGACTCATGAGGATTCATATTGGCTCATGAGGTTTCACTATTGGCTCATGAGGTTTATGCATTGACTCATGAGGATTCACTACTGGCCCATGAGGTTATATGCCATGAGGATTCATATGACTCATGAGGATTCACTATTGGCTCATGAGGTTATGCATTGACTCATGAGGATTCACTACTGGACTCATAGGTTACATTGACTTCATGAGGATTCACTACTGGCTCATGAGGTTTATTGATCATTGACTCATGAGGATTATATGGCTCATGAGGTTCACTACTGGCTCATGAGGTTTATGCATTGACTCATGAGGATTCAACTACTGGACTCATGAAGGGTTTATGCATTGACTCATGAGGATTCACTACTGGCCCATGGAGGGTTTATGCATTGACTCATGAGGATTCACTACTGGCCCATGAGGTTTATGCATTGACTCATGAGGATTCACTACTGGCCATGAGGTTTATGCATTGACTCATGAGGATTCACTACTGGCCCATGAGGTTTATGTATCGACTCATGAGGATTCATTATTAGCTCATGAGGTTTATGCATTGACTCATGGGGATTTACTTTTGGTTCATGAGTTTTATGCATGTGACTCATGAGGATTCACTATTGGCTCATGAGGTTTATGCATCGACTCATGAGGATTCACTTTTTAGCTCATGAGGTATATTGACAATTACTATGGCCCATGAGGGTTATGCATTGACTCATGTGGATTCACTACTGGCTCATGAGGATTCACTACTGGCCCATGAGGGTTATGCATTGACTCATGAGGATTTACTATTGGTTCATGAGGTTTATGTATTGACTCATGGGGATTTACTATTGGCTCATGAGGTTTATGCATTGACTCATGAGGATTCACTATTGGCTCATGAGGATTCACTACTGACTCATGAGGGTTATGCATTGACTCATGAGGATTCACTACTGGCTCATGAGGTTTATGCATTGACTCATGTGGATTACTATGGCCCATGAGGGTTATCCATTGACTCATGAGGATTTACTATTGGTTCATGAGGTTTATGTATTGACTCATGGGGATTTACTATTGGCTCATGAGGTTTATGCATTGACTCATGAGGATTCACTATTGGCTCATGAGGATTCACTACTGACTCATGAGGGTTATGCATTGACTCATGAGGATTCACTACTGGCTCATGAGGTTTATGGATTGGCTCATGAGATTCTGCTATTAAATCATGACCATGAGGTTTATACATTGTCTCATGTAGTTCCGATATTGGCTTGACAGGCTCTGGAATTGACTCCGCAGATTCTGGCATTGACTCGACAGACTCTGGCTCTGATTCAGCAGGTTCAGGTGCACTGGTGACTAATAAGATGATTCAGAGATTGAACACATACAGCAGATAAACAGTGGAATAAAAAACACATTGAGACTCTTCATACCAGTTTCTTCCCTGTGTCTGCTATGCTCCAGAACACTCTCCACTCTCTTTACTTCTTCTTCAATTACTTCGTGTTTCCCAGAAGTATTCTCTTTCTTCTGAGAAATCTCCTCACCCTTCCCAGAATCCTCCACTGGTGGTGCTGTAGGGATTGCTTGGGAGCAATCATTCGAATAATCACAATGTTGGTTCATACACGCAAGCACACACTGTGTTGTGCTCTACAAACAACCAGCACACTAGCCAGAAATAACCTGTACATCAATCGTAAGACCTTCACACTATACATTCAATCTATAGCTACCACAGACCACAAACTCTGTTATCTCTAATTTGTGGTTGACTATGAAAAGTGTAGTAGAGACATGTCACTAAAACCACATCTACCACGATACTAGAACTTCCTTGGACGCCTAACGATACCTTCCACAGTCTGTTTCTCGGATTCTCTGTGGTGTGTCCTATCTTTTTCAACAGGAATCATGTTTTGTCCTGGGTGCTTGGTTTGGGGATTATGTCTGTGAGATACTGCAGTTTATCAGAAAGAGGGAAATGTCATTTTGGCTTTACAGGGCTTTAAAAATCAGGCTAAAATCACAGAATTACTTTATTCTAATCATATTTAGTCTCAACGAAATTTAAATGACATATTACCTTCTTCTTTTTTGTGTTCATTCGTATTGTCTGCTTTTTTGCCAGTGTGTACAGGTATCTCTACTGGCTCCTTTGGATGAGATTCTGCTTTGTGTAGGACTTTCATTCACCAGCCAGAACAGGTTTAAAAAATAAGAGATTTTTGGGAAATAAAAATTATTCTTGAAAAATTATCATTCAGTTTATTTTACATAGTTATTATATATTTATATTTCTTGCTTTTATTTGTGCTTCTTTCTTTTTCACTGTCTGTTTCCCAGTAACTTTTGCCTTAGGCTTGTGCAGTGTTGTATGACATGTGGTTTAAAAATCATCACAGCTTAAGAGGTGACAAGAAATTATTTTTATATCACTGTCCCATTATCACTTACAGTTGTACCAATTTGTTTTCTTTTTGCATTTCATAGAATCAGCTGTGTAATGAAGTGCAACTACAGTTTCTGTTCATTGGTTTTGCTTGTTGTGTCTGAGCTTCATCGATGTGCTTCTTAATTTGAATGTAGCTTCAGTAGTGACTGCACTTCTGAGTGATTGCTATGTGGTTGCAAGGGAGTACTAAAATACATGAAAAGTGGAACATGACGTTAAACTGACAAACCAAACTGCAATTAATCTCGAACGACAGATCGGTGTTGTTTGAGGTACACAAGCGCTCCTGCGTGTACACAACGACCATGCTGTAATTTCATCAACACACGTACGCGGTATGCCACTGGGAATCTCAAAGATCTCCACCTTTATTAAATCTATCCGAGGAGCTGCTCTGTCTCGCGTCTCAGCTGAGCGGTTTATTCCTCCCTCCATTTTTTCATGCCAGCTTGACGTTTTCTGATCTGAGCTCGAGCTGGAGTTCTCGCTCACTCGTTAAACGTCATGCAGTATTCATTCCTCGGGTCCGTATGTGCGCTTCGATCAATGAGTGTGTGTGTGGTGGTTCTTTGTTTTATATATTCACAGGCTGCCCTAATCCGCTTTGTGCTGAAAGATGCAAAGTCACTCTATATTTTGACAGAGGAAAACACTGTCTAATTGAGCATTGATTTCCCACTGTGCACATGCTTTGGAGCCGTTACCCACAATCCTCTAGGGGTACGTTTGAGTAGATGACTTACTGGCAGCAGAGTTGCTGAGCTCTTGGCTTGGCTACAATGCTTTGACTGCCAATACAAGTCTTTGAAAGATGCTTCTATAACAGACTAGTAACACTAGCACACACACACACACACACACACACACACACACACACACACACACACACACACACACACACACACAGTAGTGCCCTTACCTGTGCTCTCTATATGTCTGTGAACAGGCCCCTCCTCCAGGGGTGTGGCTTTGTGAGGCGTGTCCTCGGTGAGAATATGAGAAGGGGGTGTGGCAGGGGGCGGGGCTTCTGTGGTGGTATAAAGTGCCTTAGGCTCTATTTTAGCTGGTGGGACATGGTTTGCAGTATCTACGTGCACTGAAGGAGCATCTAATGGGATTTGAGGGGGAGTGTAATAGAAACGGGTTAGAGAAACCAGAGTCAGCATGGAATACGTGCAAACATACAAAGTGCTGAGCTTAACAAAATCTCTTGCATTTTAAATCTTGTAGTTCGGTTCTTGCAGTTGCTTTCAAGTGTCAAGTGTAATTCCATTCTGCACTGCAGAGGCAGTTATGAATTCATTCCATGTTCAACCTGTGTGTTAAAATATTCAGAATGGAATACTAGAGTACTGCTTACTGTGCAGTGTATACTGTCCAGGGTTGTGCAAAATTCAGAATTGAACGATCGACCAATTTCAGTTGAACTAGTCACTCACAGGAAGCTAAACTGCAACGACAGGAAGAGGACTTGCAATTAAATGTAATTCAACAGGTTCGTCCTGCTAAATGAAGTGTTACATTTACTCCATTTATTAATTTACATTTATTGTCTGTCTCTCCACAAGGCCTCTATAAACCTTCAAACTTAAAGGCTTTTAAAACTAGCCTACCTTCGTCATACTCATATTCTAGTCAGAATGTGAGTCTGATACTGCTCCATAGGGCTTTGATTATGAGGCGTGTCTTAACCCAACCAGGAAAAAAAAAACTCTGCACTCAATTGGATAGACCTACAACCAATCAGAGCAACGCAGTAAGTGACGTATGTTGAGCGACGCATAGTTGTCAACAGAACTCAACTGCACGCACTCTGGAAAAAGTATTTAAAAATAATGTGTGTTAACGATCTTTGCCGGTGTTGCAAAAGGATTCGCGGAGTACTTGCAAACACGAAAAGCATTTTTGAAAGAAATACGTTTGATGACGTGATGATTACGTAACTGCAGATCGTCTGTCCATCATCATATAAAGCCCGCCCTGGCAATTTGATTGGCCCGACGATTTCTGAAACGATCATAATTACTCCTCAATGGATCGAGTCCAGACCGAACTTCCCTACCAAAAAATGTTGTGGGCGGGCTTCAGGCTGGCATCCAGGCTATTTTAAAACCTTTTTCAAAACTACATTTAAAATGTCTTTGCTTTTTTTGCAATTAAAATTACTTTCAAATTTGAAATGCATTGCATTCATGTTTTCTACATTGACTCAAATTCAATAATTGACTGAGAATTTAAAAGTCATTTTCAATTCAGTTCTGAATGTCGCACAACCCTAAAATTGCCTATTTAAAAAATAAATATGATGCAGTATGTAACACACTTAAAACACTCATTTTGTTATTGTGTTAAATCAGTGCATGCCATTTAATTCTCATACAGTAAATACAGTGATTTTATATTTTTATTATTTTATTTCAGATAATATGTATTCCCGTTTGCCAGTCTGCAGAAAGCATGGTGTTCATTTGGAACATATTCAGTGCGTCATCCGTTGATCTGACCAGAGCACACTTGTAATAGCAGAGCTCTTAAGTGAGATGCTGTCAGATTGTGAAGCTGCGATTTATTGCAGATTGTCAGTATGCATGTGTTTGTGCATGTGTGTATGTGCGCTCGTGGAGTTGCAGATGGTGCTCTGTTGGATTAAGGCACATTACATCATCATTAAGCTCTGCTAGTAACGCAGCAACTAGTATAGTCTATGTAAAGTACCTTATATTTCATAATATATTAACCTAGATTCAGGACTTACTGTGTCCAGCACCTTTTTTTTCTCCCACCTCATACATAAAACATTTCATAAAATATTAAAGTGTAATAATTTAATAATAATAATAATAGATGAAAAGTTTATTAGTAGGTTTTAATTCTCAGTTGTTTTTAGCAAAATTATTTTTTTTGTACACTTGGGTAATATAACTGGGTTTCTAGATCTGAATCTCTACAGTCTATGCAGATGCATGCATCATTTCTAGCTTTTTTCCTACTTTATTGCTAGAACTACGGGAGCCTTTGAGGGTCACCCTGTCCCACCTGTGTTCAAAGCTGGTGATTCTGTTATAGCTGTAGTGAAATCTTCAGCTGAAGTGTCAGTCACTGTTGGCATTAAAGACGAACAATAGCAAATTAATACGCATTTGAAAAAAACGCAGGCAGGCATTTATCTGAAACTACAGCAACAGAAGAATCATAGACAGTGTCTCAAATACGGATTAATCCTTCTTGATGTCTGTCTTCTGATCATATACACTACTGTTTAAAAGTAAGATTTATGTTTTTGAAAGAAGCAGAAGGCTCACCATGGCTGCATTTATTTGATTAAAAATAGAGTGAAAACAGTAATATTGTGAAATTCAATTCAAATATGTCTTTACTCTATAATTTTTTTCATTTTTTTCATCCAATCATTGCTATATAAAAGTATTAATTTCTTTCCAAAAATTCATACTGATCCATAACTTTTGAACAGTATAGTATACAAAACAAATTGTATTTGAACCGAATTGTATTAACTGACCTATATTTTTAAGATGTAATGTTGGAACTTTGACTCCTTAATGCATGTAATTTGCTTAACTTAATGTTTGTTTGAATTATGCATATTTTCCTAAATGAAAGTGAGAATGTGTTCCTGTCATTTCCTGTGGTGTTTGTGTGTGTAGTGGTTTATGGCCATTGCCCAACTGACCAACCAGCATCCAGAGGATCAGACTCGCCGCTCTGACCTCGTAATCCCTGTCTGAACACACACACTGACCCTGTATAATCCCTGTGTGTGTTGTTGTGTGTGTGTGTGTGTGTGTGTGTGTGTGTGTGTGTGTGTGTGTGTGTGTGTGTGTGTGTGTGTGTGTGTGTGTGTGTGTGTGTGTGTGTGTGTGTGTGTGTGTGTGCTTGTTTTTGTGATATATGAGGACACAAATGTGTATAATGACATGGGTATTACACTGGTATTACAACTTACACGTGAAATATGAGGACATTGCATGCGTCCTCATATTTCAAACAGCTTAAAAATCATAAAAAACAATGTTTTTTTTTAAATGTTAAAATCCAGCATGTCTCCTGTAAGGGGTAGGTTTAGGGACAGGGGCAGTGTAGGGGGATAGAATATATAGTTTGTCCAGTATAAAAACCATTACGCCTATGGAATGTCCTCATAAGTCACAAAAACAAACGTGTGTGTGTGTGTGTGTGTGTGTGTGTGTGTGTGTGTGTGTGTGTGTGTGTGTGTGTGTGTGTGTGTGTGTGTGTGTGTGTGAGAAGGGCATTCATCCCACATTAAAATGAACACACACTGTAATGGTGTGGCTGTTTTTTACACTGTAAAAAGTGATCAGTTGACTTAACTTAAACTAAAGTTTAGGAAACCTGTTGTCTTAAAATTATTACGTTAATAAACTTCAAGCTTAATCGGAAAAAATTAATAATGTGGAATTGTCAAGTTCACATAACTTAATTTTTTCAATTAAGCATTAAGTTGATTTGCTTAATAATTTTAAGGCAACAGGTTTACAACATTTTTTTAAGTGAGTGAACTGAACACTTTTTACAAGACCTATGTTTTGGGGTTTCCCCGAGCCTTGCATTTGTGGGGCGAATGACGGAGATGAATATATGAATATATTCTGCGTTGTTCTGTTCTGGTTTCTGCTTTTCTTTAAAGGTGCTCTAAGCTATAGGTCCAAAGTTGGCTATGTTCATACTGGCGTCCCACAGGGGTCAGTATTGGGTCCGTTACTTTTTAATCTAGCCACTTGGTCAACTTCTAAGATCTCTTGATCTTAATTACCACTTTTATGCTGATGATACGCAGATTTATATCCATTCAAGACCGGGTCAGCAAGTGGACATTGGGCATCTTTCTAACTGTATTGCTGATATCAAGATTTGGATGTCTAATACTTTTCTGTCTTTAAACAGCTCTAAAACAGAAATTTTGCAATTTGGCTCTCCTCATCAACTGCGAAAGGCTGGGTCTCTCACTATGTCAGTTAATGGTGTTGCCTTGGAGTTTCAAAGCAAACTAAAAAATCTTGGCGTCATATTTGATGCCACACTGTCATTTGATCCTTTTGTGCAGAACACGGTTAAGACATCCTTTTATCACCTCAGAAATATAGCACGTTTACGTCCCATGTTGTCCTTCTCAGTTGCTGACAGGTTGATAAACTCTTTTATCTTTTCACGTGTTGATTACTGCAATGGTCTCCTAGCTGGTGTATCTAAATCATCTATAGACAAATTGCAATATCTACAAAATTCGGCTGCTAGAGTATTGTCTGGGGTCAGGGCTAGGGACCATATTACCCCTGTCTTGGACTCTTTCCACTGGCTCCCTGTCAGGTACCGCATTGATTTTAAAATCCTTATGCTGGCATATAAGGCTTTGCACAATCTGGCTCCTCAGTACTTGACTGATCTTTTAATGCCTTACACACCACGTCGCAATCTGCGTTCCTCTCAGAGTGGTCTTTTGGTGGTTCCCAAGACCCGGCTTCGTTCTAGGGGTGATCGAGCATTTTCCTCTGTTGCTCCAAAGCTTTGGAATTCTCTTGGAAGCAAATACATTAGCGATTTTTAAATCTCGTCTTAAAACATTTTATTTTAGAATTGCTTTTAGTTGATTATTCATTTTACCTTTTTATTTTTGTATTTAAGTGTGTAGTTTTCTTTTTTTTGTTCTTATGTTTGCCTGTAAAGCACTTTGAGAAAGCAACTTTTAAAGGCGCTATATAAAATAAATGTATTATTATTATTATTAAGCGATGTCGGGTGACGTCACTTCTTGTTGACGTTCAAAGTATCGTCAAACAAAACGGAGGCTAGCTAGACCCTCCCTCCTCCTCAGCCGCGCACTAACCCGCCCAAAAATCCTTCTTCTTGGTTATTGGCTGGAACAGTTTATGTTTTGTGGTGCGGGTTAGCCCAGTTTGTTTTTGTTGCCGTTTGTGTAGCCTGGGGTTTCTGCAGAGACCGCGTCTTTTTACAGTGTGTTCAGGGGACAGGCAGCTAGCGATAGTGAGTAGATGTTTGCTGTATGTGACAAAAAATGTTTTGGCCTAAAAAACGCATGACATCGCTTAGAGCACCTTTAAACAAAATACAATCGTTAACGGTAACCTGTGTCATGTGGATCATTTACAATGCACTATAGGTTACAACACATACCCTGGCCTACATATCATCTCCCCCACTTCTTGCACATTTGAGCCTGTGTGTGTGTGTGTGTGTGTGTGTGTGTGTGTGTGTGTGTGTGTGTGTGTGTGTGTGTGTGTGTGTGTGTGTGTGTGTGTGTGTGTGTGTGTGTGTGTGTGTGTGTGTGTGTGTGTGTGTGTGTGTGTGTGTGTGTGTGTGTGTGTGTGTTGTTCCCCCTGTGTGGGAGACCTGTAGACCTTTAGACTACAGGGAAGAGAAAACACAGACATGATCTATGAGTTTGATCTCTCTAGGCCATATGCTACACACACACACACACACACACACACACACACACACACACACACACACACACACAAAGAGCCATGTGTAGTTAATTGCCTTACATAAAAACACACACACTGTCTGTTGTGCTGCTTTTTAAAAATGGAATCCCGTCACGTCACAGTGAATTTAAAAGTGTCAGGACTGCATTCTAAATTCTAATGTGGCTCCAGTGACATCATTTCCTGTTGATTCCCACACTTAATTTTCCTGAATGGCAGCTCAGATGCAGCAGCGTCATGTCGCTGGAAGGCAGTTTAAAGCTTTACGACGTTACACAAACGCTCTTAAATTCCTGACATCACGGAGTCCGCGGCTCCACTTCCACTAAGTGCTTTTCCGCAGGAACACAGACAGCTTTAAAATTAGACTAACACTACGGCGACAGGATCTACTCAGCATTCCTTGAAAAATGCTCCGCCACAACGCATAAATCAAGCCAGTTTGAGAAAACTTTCTGACTGAGTTAAATCGCATGTATTTTGTAAAATGTTCTGGAGTTATGAGTGCTTCGAGAGCCTTTAACTGTGTTTGAAATAGTGCTAGATACTTTCACACACACTTACAAACCAATGGTTCTAATCTGAAAGATAACTGCTGAAAACTTCAAGTAGCAACTGTTGTCATGGAGGAAAGCAGTTGTAGAGATATCGCTTGGAAACATTTGTTTGTCATAGTTACTGTAAATATGTCATAGTTAGTTAGAGTTACTACTGTAAAAGCACTATAAAGATAGCTAGCTTTCTTTATGTGTTTGTTTTTGTTCTGTAATTTTCTGTAAATGTAATTTTTCTTTTTAACATCTTACTGTATTGACAATAATTGTCTCATTTGTGCTTATTTTTTACTGTAAAGAAAAATATTTTCATTTAAATTAAGCTTAAATTATTAAAATATAGTTAATATGTATAATTAAGCATATATAGCTAGAATATAAATAATAGATAATTAATATAATCGAGTTATTTCCACTGTTTGTTTTGTATTATTTATACACTTTTGTAGTATATTTAAAATATTTTTATTTAACCTTTATTTTATATATTTTCAGTTTTCGTTCTGATGTTACTTTTAGTAATTTTGTCATGTGCTTTTGTAATGTTTTATTTTTTTTATTTTTTTTTACTCAGTTTAGTGCCTTAACTAACTGAAATAAAATAAGTGCAAGTAGAAGTTTTTCATCTTATATTTTACTTTATTTTTAATTTTTATTTCAATTAACAAAAACTTTATTTTCACTCTAAAAATGCTGGGTCGGTTCAACCCATGTTTGGGTCAAATATAGACAAGCCCAACCGTTAAATTAAACAGGATCATTTAAACCAATGGTTGGGTTCATCCATATTTGACCCAAACATGGGTTGAAACATCCCAGCATTTTTAAAGTTCTGTTTGACATTTTAGATTTATAAAAAGGATTATGGTTATCATGGTGAATTTCTACAGGGATGTTTCTGAGAGCAAACCACCAGCTGTACTGTTGTTTTCTGGGAAATCCCTTCTAAGATGTTGGCTGAGATTCTGTGTGTGTGTGTGTGTGTGTGTGTGTGTGTGTGTGTGTGTGTGTGTGTGTGGTAGTGCATGTAATGATGTAGGCGTGTCCTCCGAGTAAATCTCTAATTTCTCTTATTCTCTTTGAACCCTTAAGGAATCACGTCATCTTTCCTGCGTCTCTCTATGCTCCTTCCTCTGCATCTCCCTTCATCTTTCTTCCTCCTGCTCTCTGATGTTAGGCTGAATTGCGGCTAGATTCGGTGATTTGACGATGATGAAAGCCACGGGACGGGCGGCCCATGAAAAATGAAGAAGACATAACGAGGGATGGAGCACAGAGACAACGAAGAAAGAGAGAGCGAGGGATGACTGACATATCAGAGAGAGAGAGAGGATGAAAGAGCCATCCTCTCGTTTCTTGAGGGTTCTGTACTTACTGGAACCAGAAGAAGAGCCAGCCAGCGCCTGAGAACCTGAAAGAGAGAGAGAAAGTGTGTGTGTCAGTAGCTTTGTTCCAAAACCTACTCAGTTGTTTTCTACATAGACGGCTCCCTTCTAAGCCAGCATCCGAACCGAAATCATGAGTGACTGATCTGGAACATTCTGCATCACAGATGTTGCTAGACGTAAATAACATCCAAGCTTATAATCTATTATGGCCAGATAAAGACATAAAAATCATTCTAAATGTAAAAGAATAGCAGAGCCTACACCTCACTTATGACGGTAACGGCACAGAGGAACGATATCATTTGGAATCAGAATAGTTTTGTTCAGCCGATGAACGATAAAAACATTGACAGCCAATCAGAATCCATCCTGCTTTAATGAGCTTGAGCATTTAAAGCGACAGACGTGCACTTAGAATAAACAGAACGATTTCATTCGCTGGTTGACGCTAATATAGTTATCTTTACAGTTATCATTCTTTGTGTCATATTATATAGTGCATAGGTGTAAATAATTAAAGATTTTTAATTTAGCTATTAGTGCTGCCATCATTTTTATGTAAAAAAGAAAATTTAACAAAGCACTTTACAGTAAAATCTAATTTAACTACATTAGTTAACATGAACTAATGATAATAAATACTTCTATAGCCTTTATTAATCTTAGTTATTAGTTTCAAGACTTACTAATAAAAAATAAAAAATCAAAAGTGAATCTGTTAGCATCAGCTAATGCATTGTGAACTAACATGAAAAACGATGAACAATTGTTTTAATTAACAATAACATCACTAGTTGTGAATTTGCATGCAAATTTGAATGCACACAGGAATATTAATTTTGATGTTAATGTGTATGTGAATTGAAATATTAAATGAAATATGCATATATTGAATAAATTATACAAATAATCAAACAGCAATTTTGATCAGATGCTTGTTGCAATGCATTCAGGCAATTAATATTTTGTCCCGTTTTACCCCAAAAAATTGACCAAATGCAGCATAATTTAGAAACAGGCCTCTACACATGAAACACATTCATTTATAATAAACCCTGCAGCTTTCCATGAAAAATAAGAACTGTCAGTTTTGATTTCATAAGCATACAGTATATCAAATAAATATATGCATAAATTAAATAATAAAAATATTGCAATGCATTCAGGTATTCTGTTTTTGCGATCTAGGTAGGCAGCTCACTAGGTTTTAGGACAGAGCGAGTCTATTAAGGCCAGATAAATACAGTATAACAATACAGATATAGTTCTAAATATCATTCCTGTTCAGACCATGATTAGTGCAGATTTTGGACGGGACCCTGTGTGTGTGTGTGTGTGTTTCTGGTGGAGTGTGTTTTGTAGGCTGGGAAGGCAGTATGGCGTGTGCGTCTGCGCGCTTCTCTTCTGTTCTCTGGGAATTGGGCCGCCACACCAGCAGTCTTGATCTTACTGTGAGCTGACAGGTCTGTGAAGTCTAAAAGGCTCTGCAGCGCTCGGGTGTGTAAGTGAAGTGAGTCGAGATCTGCAGTCTGCTGAATTCATCTGTGTGTGTGTGTGTGTGTGTGTGTGTGTGTGTGTGTGTGTGTGTGTGTGTGTGTGTGTGTGTGTGATGCCCTAGATTATTATTTTATCATGAGTGCTGCTGGTAAAATGGAGGGATGTTGTGTTCCAAAGGATCTCCCTTTGGATACTGTACAGAAGGGAGGAAAAATGAAATTCGTGTTCATTTTCGCTTTATCTCTTTTTCTCATTCTTTCGCTCGCTGTGCCCTTATCCGCCTTTTTTCTTTGTCTTGCTTTTGGTTTATCTCTCATTTCAGTCCCTCCTGATCGTTTTGTCCACATTTTCAGGGATAAATCAGATCCAGGCTGGTGGATAAGCGTCCGTCTGGTTTCTCTCTCTCTCTCTGTGTGTGTGTGTGTGTGTGTGTGTGTGTGTGTGTGTGTGTGTGTGTGTGTGTGTGTGTGTGTGTCGGAGTGTAAAGATCTCTGAAGCTCAGAGGGATTTTTGTCGAGGAATTCTGAACCCAGAAAATAATGAGGACATTTCGTTATGAAGGGCTTAGATATGCAAGATCTGTATGATTTCGGAGATAATTAATTCCCTTTTATAGTAGAATAGAATATTATATAGTGAATTAATCTTGCTCAAATCTGATTATTTTGTGTGTACCTGATATTCGCACACTTGATTTTGCAACAAAACTTGCATTCACAGCAGCAACTAGGAACAAGAACCTATAATGAATGTTTTTTCTTTAATTATAATAACCCATCCTTGGGATGAGACGTTAAACTGAAGGTCCTGACTCTCTGTGTTAATTAAACATCCCAGGATGTCCTTCGGAAAAAGAGAAGGGGTGTAACCCTGCCATGCTGGACGAATTTGCCCATTGGCTTCTATCAATCATCATGGCCTCCTAATCACACCCATATACTGACTGGTTCATTACTCCGTCTCCTCTCCACCAATAAACTGGTGTGTGATGGGCGTTCTGGTGCAATATGGCTGCCGTCGCATCATCCATGTGGTGCTGCACATTGATGGTGGTTGAGGAGATTCCCTGCTTTTATACAGTATGTAAAGCGATTTGAGTGCCGAGAAAGTGCTTTATAAATGTAAGGAATTATTATTATTAGTAATAGTAGGTTTGTCTGAGTGGAACAGTATCTACAGGAATTGGACAATGACACTGAAACACTGATCAATACTGTGTTTCACATCTATATACACTACCGTTCAAAAGTTTGGGGTCAAAAGATTACATGGAGCTTCTCAGAGGACTATGTGCACTATGGGTAGTTTGTGTGCAGAATTCATGTTGATGGCACTTTGTGTACAGACTGTGAAAACAAATTTCCTCCCCGAGGACAATAAAGAATGAATCTGAATCTGAATCTGAATCTGAGGACTATTTTATCATGGTCAGGTGTCATTACAAAAATTAAGGAGCGTCTGAAAGATCTATATCTCATGTTCTTCTTTTTATTTATTATATTTGGTTTCTGATCTATACTGCTTAGACTATGTATGCAGGGGCGGCGTTTGCGTATGGCAGAGTATGGCCATTGCCATACCCTAGCAGTCAGAGTTCAGATAAAACATCAGCTGATGATGATGATGCTCGTTAAAGATTTTAGAAGGGCTTTTTAAACCCCCTAAATTTTCACCCCAGCCCCCCCAAAAATGTGCGTTTCGTGATCGCTCAGTCAGTCGTCACCTTTAAAAGTCATTTAAAAAAAAGCTCATCTCAACCGGCTTCTCCGCAGCGTCAGCGTCAGAACAAAAGCAGATGAAAACGTGTATGCATTTATTGATAGACCGTGTAGGCCTATAGTATATACATCTGTGTAGTTCTTTGTTTGTCATAAATGCAGTTTACATTAAATAATGCTGGAGTAATTAAACACGGTTTCCCACTGTAAAATCTGGGCTTATTTATTTATGAAATATTCATTTCATATAAACGAGTCTTAATTTCTTCACTTGCAAGAAATAAAGCTTTTATTTTGGAGATCACCATGCTGATTGCGTGAGCAAAGTGTGCACTTTTCTTTAAATCACGCAGCACAAACAGATTGGCTATATAGGCTACTTAATTACAGTCTTGTGCTGTTTTATAAAGGCACAAAGCCATATCACGGTTTCGGTGTTGGGAAAAGGAGAAGAAAGAGTTCGGCAAAAGGTGGATTCGAACTCGGGTCGAACGCGTCAAAAGCTACTTTCAAGCACCTCACGACGCCCTCGCCCGACGCCACTGTAGATATTCAGTGCAAGGTATCTTTTTGCTAAAAAGACAGGCACGTAGTGCAAATGTACGCTCTGAACTCACGTTCATTTTACTGTATCTGGTTTTGTTTGTTTGATAACGATGTGGACGGAGCGTGGTACAGATAGTTGCCCCGAATTTGATTGGTGAATAAAACTTGAAAAAGGTTGTTGTGATGCCAATCACCTCCGCGATTCTGTCTGGCCTAATAAGCTGTGAGCTATCCCTATTTTCTTTCCCTCCTGACACGTTACAAGTTAACAGTGCTTTGTGCATTTTGTTAATGTGAGGTATATCGTTCGGTAATGTCGGTAATTTAACGTTATGCCAGAGGGAATGCCATACTCTAGGTTTTTGTGAAACGCCGCCACTGTATGTATGCTCTGAATGTACACTTGGGAGATGGGGGTGGGGTTGATATAGTCGCCTTGGAAATTTGGGAGGGAAAAAAGAAAAGAGAATGTGTTCAGAATGATGCTAATTTTTCTTTTGGTTTTGTAAATAACATTCTCTAACTCAATAAAAATTTTATCAAAAAAAAAAAAATTGGGGGTCAATATGATTTTTTATTTTTTTAAGAAATTAATACTTTTCTTCAGAAAGGACGCATTAAATTGATCAAAAGTGAGAGTAAAGACATTTATAATAATGCAAAATATTTATTTTGTTAATTAAATGCTTTTCTCTTAAACTTAAAGTATCCTGTGGTGATAATCAGAAATGTTTCTTGAGCAGCAAATCATCATATTATAGTGATTTCTGAAGGATCATGTGACACTGAAGACTGGAGTAATGATGCTGAAAATTCAGCTTTGATCACAGGAATAAATTACACTTTACTATATATTCACATAGAAAACAGCTGTTTTACATTGAAATAATATTTCACAATATTACTGGGTTTGTTATGTATTTTGAATCAAATAAATGCAGCCTTGGTGAGCAGAAGAGACTTCTTTCAAAAACATAAATCGTACCGACCCCAAACTTTTGAACGGTAGTGTATATGTGGCCAGTCTTCACTGATTTCCATCAGTAAGAGTAGAGCGTGAAGGTTGAATTAGCAGATATAGCTCAGCTGTACATCAAATATTGAAATCCACACATTATAATGGAGGACATATCAAAGCTCAAAAGACGGCAAATTGTTGGTGCGCATCTCGCTGGCTCATGTGTGACCAGGACAAGTCTTTGTGACATCGAAGTATCCAGTGGGCATGTCTATCACGAAGGACACACCACATCCAACAGGAGTAATGATGCGTTCACGTGCTATGGAAAATATGATATTTTCCATTTGTGAACTGGTATTTACTAGTGTGTTGCGTTCAAGTGCTTTTGTTGTCGTAATGCTGTAAAAAGATGGAGATTCAGACCTGTTATGTAGCTAAAACTATTTTAGATGAATTATCATATTTAAGATGATTTATCAAAACTCAAACGGTTAAAAATATGCTATATATTTTCTAGATCATGAATAGTACATTACCATTCAAGACTCTCGCGTTGCTCTCCGCCATTTTGTAAAGGTCAAAGATTATCTCATCTCGGCAACTCGTGCATCAAAATATCCTACGAGCTGCCCAGAAAATACCACATGTGGGGGCGTTCATGTGCATTTTCCACGTCCGCTTTTGGTATTTACCATAATTACCATTATGTTCATCTAATGAGTCCCCATCACTGTCTTTCCGTGGAGAAACCCCAAAGAGTCTCAACACCTGGACTGTTTCTGATCAGTGATGGTTTGGGCTGCAATATCATGGCATTCCCCACTGTGCTTGACGTGTGCGTCACTGCCAAGAACTACCGAACCGTTCTGGAGGAGCATGTGCTCCTAATGTTTCAAACGCTGTACCCTGAAGGCGGTGCCGTGTATCAGCATGAAAATGCACCAATACACACAGGAGAACTTGTGTCAGAATGGCGTGATGAACATGAAAGTGAAGCTGAACATCTCCCATGGCCTGCACAGTCACCCGATGTAAATATTTTTGAGCCACTTCGGGCGAGTCAGAAAATCCCTCTGGCCGCTGTGCAGGACTTGTATCTGTCATTCCCAAGATCTATTGATGCTGTATTGGGCACAAAAGGAGGCCCTCCTCCACCATACTAATACATTATTGAGGTCTGTTTCATTGGCCAACCCCTGTATATTTTGCATTTGTCAGTGTGTGTATTTTACTCACACGAGTTGGGGGATCCGTTGGGTGTTGGTAAATATGATCCTGATTTCCAGGTCTTGGCTTTGTATCCTTTTTTGCAGCGCTGACAGTCCTGTCCGGTCGTGTTGTGTTCACATTGACACTGTAAGTTGCCTTCCACATACACACACTGAGACGCGTGGAGATTACACTTACACCTGAACGACAGAAAGATGGAGAAACATTACTTGCCATTACAAGCTTTTTACATGCCACTGTTTTAACTGTACTGTAATACAGCACATGAATATGAATTTAAATTTTAATGTTAGTGAATTTGAGCATGAATTTTGATTTTAATATTAATGTCAGTGTTATTTTAGTATTATTTTGTATACTATTATAGTATTTAATAATATTTAGAATTAGATTTTATTTAGATATTTTCAGTTTTCATGGTTCAGTTCAAAGTTTAGTATTAGTTCTTCATCCAAGTTATTTGCCAAAGCAAAATTTCTTGTTTATTTATTTTTAAAAGTTTTCCGTTAATATTTATCATTTATTTTATTTCAGCTTCAATTCAATTAACAAATACAATATTTCAAATTTTAGTTTTAGTTAACAATAATGACTGGTTAATGTGAATTTTAATATTAATGTCAGTGTTATTTTAATATCATTTATATACTATAGTATTTAATAATATTTAGAATTAGCTTTTACTTTTTATTTTTAATTTCAGTTTAATGTTTTGGCAATTTTGTTATGTGCTTTTTGTAATTTTGTTAGTTTTTTGTATTTCTATTTTATTTCAAATATAGTAATTTTAGTTTTTCAACTTACACATATTTTATATTATGTTATGTAATATTTATATTTTTATTTATTAACTTTATTTCAATGAACTAAAACTATTATTTTTAGTTTTAGCTACAGTAACAATAATGACACTGGTTGATGTGAATGTGATTTAAATTCTAATGTCACATTTTTTTATTTGAATGTGAACATACAAGTGATTTTTTTATATTAATGTGCATGTAAATTTGCCTCTGAATAACTTATTTTTCCCACACAGTTTTTTCTTTCAAGAAAAAGACTGTTTTGACATTGTGGTTTTAAATGATTTAATGTGCCAAAGTCATTAAGAAATGAATGAATACGGTATGAAGGCCGGTAGAAGCATTTCAAAGCACCTTTATAAGTTGCGCTTAAGCAGGGCCGAGCGCTTTCAGAGACATAAATACAGGTGTGTGTGTGTGTGTGTGTTGGCAGGTGGAAATGCATCCAGAGCAATGAACACAGGTGTGCTGCTGTAGATTGGGACCAGTAAAGCAGAAATGAGCGTTTGTGTAAGACCAAATGGCCCTGATCCTAAATGAGACTTTTCCACCTGAGCAGAACAGTGTGTGTGTGTGTGTGTGTGTGTGTGTGTGTGTGTGTGTGTGTGTGTGTGTGTGTGTGTGTGTGTGTGTGTGTGTGTGTGTGTGTGTGTGTGTGTGTGTGTGGTGTGTGTGTGTGTGTGTGTGTGTGTGGTGTTGTGTGTGTGTGTGTGTTACTGTCGAACTTCAATCCAGTTTGTTCCGCTGGAGTGAACATGGATCCATCAGCATCAAATATTCACAACATCATCCTGTACCTTGAGCCAACCCTCATCTATCTCTCTCACACTCTTTTTTTCTCTTCCACTGCCTGTGAACATTTTTCCCCCTCTTTCTTCTTCCCTCCATCTCCTTTAACCTCGTTCTCCGACACCAGCTCTTCCAGCAAGCGGTGTAGTGTGTACTAAAGTGGTCTGACTTAAGCTGTCTGTAGTGTGACGTGTCACTTCATTTATCAGACATGTCCGTGTGCGTCATGTGCACTTTAAAAAATAAAAGCTCCAATTAGGGTTTATAGCCAAAAAGGGTTTAACAGTCTAATGCCATACTGTATGTTTGAACCTTTTAAAAGCTTTACAAACAAGTTTTTATTCTCTAAATGTTTAGAAAAGCATGTGATCTGGTGCTTTAAAGAACGCAGAAACCAAAACGATGATAAATGAATATGCATATGTGATGTATAAATGCTCATATATTAATGTAATTATGATTTTATGAAGTTATTCATGAATGAAGTAAGAACAACCCAGTTGTCCATGTTATGACCTCTTTCAGCGTCTAGAGAGTCATTCTGAACTGACTAGGAGTTTGAGTTTCCCTGGCTGTTTTCTCTCTGGGGTTTGCAGTTTGCTGTGTGTGTGTGTGTGTGTGTGTGTGTGTGTGTGTGTGTGTGTGTGTGTGTGTGTGTGTGTGTGTGTGTGTGTGTGTGTGTGTGTGTGTGT
Source organism: Chrosomus eos (assembly GCA_036326025.1). Lineage (NCBI taxonomy): Eukaryota > Metazoa > Chordata > Actinopteri > Cypriniformes > Leuciscidae > Chrosomus > Chrosomus eos. The sequence goes on from CM070834.1 coordinate 7,424,325, forward strand.
GTGTGTGTCTAACGTGCGGTTGTCCTGCTGGGATAAGGATGCTTCTGTAGTGTCCTATACGAGCAGCTGGGACAGCAGAATTACTCACACCATCTGCTGGCCCTCACCTCTCACAAATGCTGCGCTCACACTCTCAGATTTTCTTCATATCAGCTCTGAATGTAAAACACACCAGTGCACTTTAACCTTAGAAAGCCTACTGTATCATACTTTGATATATGCACATTTCTAAGGCTTCTAAATGATCACCATGATCAAACTTTGCTGAAAAACCTGTTGCACACAATCTACCGCATGCCTTCTGTCATTTCATTGATATAGTTTAGACTTTTTTTAGCAAGTAAAAGGCCTTTTAGTGTGAATGTAGGTTGTGGTTCACGTCTTTACCGATTTTTATATAGTAAAATCATGTTCAAACGTGAGTCTCAAATATGTTCAACAGGCTTTTTGAGGAAAGTTTATTTCTTCATCTCTCAATCATCATTGTATTACATTCCATTATATGTTTTAAACTACAGAGCTTTGATCAACTACAGCAAAATACATATCTTACAAAGACATATTATTGGCAGATATAGAGTGACGACTGATATTTAAATGCATTTTTCGTAAGTAGTCTGTTATACTGTTATAAAGAGCTCATTGATTTACATTACAATAATGTTTCATCTTACTTCCATTTAAATATCAGCATCTGCACCAGATTGCATATTATTGCTCAGTTTGGGTCTCTGAATAAAATTAAGTGTTTTTTCTTCTTCGCGTATGAGCTCCATATTCTCACTAAATCATGAGCCATAAAAGCCTGATCAGTAAAAACACATATGCAACGTGTTTTGTGTGTTTTTTTTGTATGAAGATTCTGTTCAAATAAAATGTAGCCTTTTTGAAATGTAGCCAGCCACTAGTTAATTCAGTAATTTCATTGAATGGTTACTTCAATAACAGCCAGTAAAAATAGACAGGATTCGAGGATGAACTTGACCTTCATCTCCACATCCTGACTCCAAGCTCAAGAACACAGTTCCCACTCCTTTAAAATTCCATTACCTTCCTAAGTTTTTTTTACGTATTTCTACAATTTTTTTTGCACTCACAAAGAGCAATTCCTAGCTGACTGAATATTTTATAGCAGAGTGTAACTAGAAAAATTTAAATTCATAACAGAAATTCCCATGGCTTTTGAATATTTTATCTTTTCCTATGATTTTTTTTTCAGGTCTGCAAATCATATATTAAAACTCCCTGTCATTTTCCATGACCATGAGAATCCTGTTCAATAACTATGGCCAGATTCCCGGGACAACGATTTCCTCCTCCCTGCAATCGACTGGATTCAGGTACGATGATAAAAAAGTTTCCTCATAGGTTCTTCAGATGCAACTCGAGAATCAAAAGTTCTTTTTAGATTTGAAAAGGTTCTACTATGACATCACAACGTCAAAGCCTTTTTGAATTGGAATTGGAATCAGAATTCTAATTGGAACTGTCGCTGTCGCTCTGACGGTCTTTCTCTTAGTGTCTCTGTGAGTTATGGATTATGTGAGCGGTTTTATGATGAGCAAATCAAACAAACAAAACAAACATGAATCCGCACGGAGACTCCGCAGAAGCCAGGAACTCTCTCAATCTCTGATTTTCTGTCTGGCTTCGGTCTCTTCTTTTTCCTCCTCTGTTCATTAGATGATAGAGCACCACCAGATCTCTCTGTTTTTCACTCACACGCATGTCCTGCAATTTAATATGAGCGATTCATTCCCTCTGAGACCGTCCAGAGCAGAAAGAGATGAAGGTATATGAAGAGCAGTTGGTGAAATCTAATGAAGTAAACTGACCCTCGTGCTCTGTTCTGACAGAAAAAAAAAACGTTGATTTGTTTGCTGTGATTGTTGTGTAGCAAAAGCTATAGTAAATTTCTATTAGATTCGATGGAAATTCGAAATCTCATACAACCACCTTCTGGCGATGTCTTTAAAGATAAAAGTGATTCATAAATCATGTCAATGTTCTTCATGTTCAAGGCGTTTTCAGTGCATTGCTTTATTATAATTAGCTTTATTTCAAAATAAAAGTGTGTGATATGTTCACGCTAGTATGTGTCTGATATCTGTGTTTTCTGTAATTGGAAATGATAAGAGTTTAATTTAAGTATTGTAAATGTACTGTATTTGTATGTACAGCTCTTCTGTGTCAATTTCTCTTCTGACTTCCATATTTCAATCAGTGTTATTTTATTACTTTTTAATAAACTATTATAGTATTGGTAACAATTTTAGTGTCCTTATTGCGTTACATGTAGTTACTGTAATATTAGCTATACATTTTGCATAATTAGATACAACTAAACCAAACCCGTATCCTAACCCCATTCATATTTTAATTTGAACTAGCTTTTATTTTAATATTTTTAGTTTTAATTAAGTTAAGTTTAAGTTTAAGTTTTAGTTAAGTTTTAGTTCTCTTAAGTTTAAGTTTAACTTTTATTTTTAGTTAGTTTAGTCCTTTAAATTCAGTTAGTTGCAGATGCAATATTTCAAATTTTTGTTTTGTTTTTAGCATTATTTTAATTAAAAAAATGTAAGTTTTAGTTTTCAATTACAGTACAGGTAATCTCAATCATCATAATAACACCATTTTGATTTAATCATTACTTTGTGTTTCATTCTACAAGAATCAATACTACAGTAGCACTGTTAGCTCTGCTTTTCACACTGTCTCTCTCTCTCTCTCTCCTCTCTCTCTCTCTCTCTCTCTCTCTCTCTCCTCTCGTCTGCTTTGCTCCTCAGTCACGCTTCAGTGAGAGTGGTATTCCCTCCGCGATTCCTTCCAACTCCCACTCATCCCAACTCTGGTTCGCTCCTCTCCTCCTCCAGCCACACTCTTTCCCATCTTTCCATCTGTCTATCCACATTTTTCCCATTAAACATAGTTCTACTTTTTTAGTAGTGTGTGTTCAGTGCATGACGTGTGGCAGTAACATCTCAGTACTCAAGCGTGCGATAGTTTCAAATGCCTGTGTTATTATTCAGGAAACTGCAATGAACATGTTGACTAACTAATTGTGGATTCTCTAGTTGAACTGAAAGAGAACTGCATGTAAAAGACAGTTTATGCAGATGCTTTTGTTGTGTTTCAGAAAGCAACAACGCACAAAATGTGTAGCAAGAAGCATTTGCATTCAAATAGTGTGTTGCATAGCATATGTTTCGAGACTAATAAAATGCTGCATTGTAATTGTAATGTAAATTCCATGCAAACAGTAGATTGAGAAATATAAATGCTTTTGAAAGGTTTCTTCTGCTCACCAAGGCTTCATTTATTTGATCAAAAATACAGTAATAACAGTAATATTGTGAAATATTACCATTTAAAATAACTGTATATGTGAATATATTGTAAGATGTAATTTATTCCTGTGATCAAAGCTGTATTTTCAGCATCATTACTCCAGTCTTCAGTGTCACATGATCCTTCAGAAATCACTATAATATGATGATTTGCTGCTCAAGAAACATTTATGATTATTATCAATGTTGAAAACAGTTGAGCTGCTTCATATTTTTGTGGAAACCGACAATAGGTTCAATAGAACAGCATTTATTTGAAACAGAAATGTTTTGTAACATTATAAATGTCTTGCTGCCACTTTTGATCAATTTAATGCATCCTTAATGAAAAAAGGTATTGATTTATTACTTTTTTAAACAGTAGTGTACATATGTTAGCTGTACATTTTAAAATTAAATCAAAATCAAACCTATACTTCTTAAATAAACGTTTTATTAAAAATTATCATTTGCTTTGTCGCTCAACTTTTCTTCTTTTTCCAGGTCACATGACCAATCCTTAATATTTCCCCACTCAAGACCACTATTCACCAGCTGAAAATCTAGTCTCACACAAATTGTATCATCAAAATATCCTGTTTTACTCCAAAATGTCATATTTTGAAATCAAAGTAGGCTATAAACAGCATTTCATAATGAATTTAAAAAGTTACTTTTTTTTTTTTTTTTTTTGTAGCCAGCTAACTGTTTTTAAAGGAGTGGATTCACTGTAATCTAACTATGACTACAAGTATGAGTAGCTTAGCCGACTAGTTTCGAGGTAGTTTCCCCTTGACTACTGTGTGTGTGTATATATATATATGTGTGAAACTCACTACAAACTAACCCCCACCTAAGACCCAGTCATTACCCATAATGCCATACGATAAAAGCTTTAAGGTCACAGGGTCACTGCATGCTCAGACCCCAGAGGAGTTCAGACAGAGCTTTTAGAGATGACCTTCAACCGAACACAACTGAGTGTGTGTGTATGTGTGTTAAAAGGTTAAAAGTGTTGTTTTTTCTTCTCTTTTACCTGTAACTGTTAATGATGTATTGGTTGCACTGGGGATTTGTGTATTATTAAGAATACTATAGTAAGTAGTATTTCTGCATGTGTTCTTCATGTCGCAGCGTGTGGTTTCAGTGGGGCGTCTAACTGCACAGTAGAAAGTGAATAATTTACATAGACTGCAGCAAAAAAAAAACATTTCTATCTGTGTGTGTTTGTGTACGCCAGAGATCCAAGCTAGGAATTCAGTGCAGAAACTAGGTCTTGAAGTGCGTGTAGGGGAAAATAGATTACAAACAGAGAAAACACGGCCTTGTACACGCACACACACTCACAACACACAGAATGTCTCCTCAAAGCTTCTTCAACACGCAAAGACTGAGCGTGAGATGGAGGGATGGAGGGAGGTGAAGGGGAGAAATAGAGCAGAAGACAGAGGAACTTTACATTCTTTAAAATAAAGGCTCTTTATTGGCATTGATGGTTCCATGGAATGTTTCCATTGGTTCTTTATAGTGGAAAAAGGTTCTAAATAAAATGTTCTTCACACTTCTTTTAAGAACTGTAGAGGTTCTTTGAGGAACACAAAATGGTTCTTTTATGGAATCGCTGTGAAAACTTCCTTTTGGAACCTTTATTTTTAAGAGTAGAAGTGATGCTTTCATCAATATTTTTGGCTTTCTGCTGCCTTGAAAGTCTTTGCTCACAATTGACATAAATTTGATTATTTGCTCACTCTCATGTCATTATTTTCTTTCTTCCATGAAACACAGATGGAAGTGTGTTTGATAGAATATCTGAGCTTCTGTAAAAGCCGTCCATAGAACCTTTTGGCAATATTTTAAGACTTTCCGCAGTCATACGATAGCTTGTTGTGAGACACTCGTGACATTTTGTCAAATTTTGAACAATAATTGGTGACGTGTGAGAATCAATGCCATTTGCTGTCAATTATGTCATATTTAAAAAGGAATAAGGTTTGTGAACTACCAGGTTTAAATTTCTGTTTATATTCATCATAATGGATTTCAAAATACATTGCGCACTTTAACACACTTTCACACTTTATATATGGCACATATACTATAAGATCACATTTTATTTCAAGTGAGCTTTAAATAGAACCAAACAAACATTAAATGACTAAAATATCTATCTCTTGGTATCTCATAGAGAGCAGAGGATACGTCGATGCTGCCTTCAAAAACTGACTGGACGTTTACAGCTGATAAAGAGTAAGATCTTAGCATAATTAAATAGTTTACTGCTTCTTTTCATACCATACGTACAATGCAATAAAATATTATTAAATTCTGGACTCCTCCTCACTATGTCTCTTTCCCAGTCATTGCATTAAAAATAACTCATTCATACATGTAGGAAACACACACACACACACACACACAACACACACACACACACACACACACACATTACAGCTTAATAGCATAGGTATTAAATTCAGAGGGAGAGACCTAATATTAAAGGTATTACATCTAACATACATTTTCTCTTTATCATCCTCTGTCTGTTTCCTAAAATGTATTGTTTTTTTGTCTTCATATAAGACTGTAAGTTTACTCGTGTAAAATAAATGATATATATATATATATATATATAGTACTGTCTTCAGTGGATAGACAGATGAACAAATGGATAGATAGATAGATAGATAGATAGATAGATAGATAGATAGATAGATAGATAGATAGATAGATAGATAGATAATTCAATTTCTGTTCATTTATTCTATTATTTTGCACATCGCTGTGATATATAGTGACTGAGTGTTTATAGTAACAGGCTGTATAGTGCCAGCACTTAAAAAATACACTGCTGAAGAGTGTGAAAGCTTTGAGTATGCTAATGTTTTAGCATCTGTGAAAACACTCTTTCCAAGGACATCCTCACACCTTTTTCTCTCTCTCTCTCTCTCTCTCTCTCTCTCTCTCTCTCTCTCCTCTCTCTCTCTCTCTCTCTCTCTCTCTCTCTCTTCTCTCTCTCTCTCTCTCTCTCTCTCTCCTCTCACTCTCACTCTCACTCTCACTCTCACACTCTCACTCTCACTCTCCCTCTCCCTCTCTCTCTCTCTCTCTCTCCCTCTCTCTCACTCTCACTCTCACTCTCTCCCTCTCTCTCTCTCTCTCTCTCTCTCTCAAAGTGGTTCTCTTGAGAAATAAGAAGTAAATATGGGGATTGCTAAAGAGAAGGAGGCATACAGAGACGTAGAGATGGAAAATGGGAGACATGAGACTCAAAGCTCATTTGTTTGTTTTACTTTGTTTGTTCATTGAAGGAGTTCTCCTCAGGAAAATAACTGCATTAAAAAAGAAACGGGAGGATGAGGAGAAGATTTGAGAAAAATGCTGACAGTGAGTTTGGAGGCAGAATACACTGATTATCAAATCAGCCGTCTATCTGTGTGAGCATAAATCACTGACGCCTCTCTCTCTTTCTCAACTCTTTCCTCTGAACACGTGAGGATCATCTCTGATCTAAACATACTGCAATCTCTCTGAAGTTGCCAGATATTAAAGTGTAACTAAAGCCCCGTTTACACGAAGGGAAGACACAGATATTTCCCTGCGGTTTGGCCTCTCATTTACACACATGTAAATAAAACACACGTTTCACAAAAAACGATTATCTCTAAAAACTCCGGCCAAAGTGGAGATTTTGGAAAACTCAATTTGCAACTCATTTTGCTAACCTAAACTGAGAAAAACTGAGTTTTAGGCAGCCGACGTCACAGTATTTGACAGAACTTGCATCAAAAGTGCGACCTCTTTGTTCTTCTTCTTCTGTGGATTTATTGGCGGGTCAAAGCTGTAAAAAAGCCCCAGTCTTACAGATCATTAACTAACAAAAGTTGTTTTAGGTTTTAGTTACACTTTAAGTCCAGTCACAGGCTGGGAGTAAAAAACAGTCCAGGGACATTGTCATATATATATTATATAGTAATTAAATAATAATAATAATGAAGTAATGGGAAAAAATCTAATTCTGATAACTGTAACGTAAAAAATGGAGAACTATATATATATATATAAATGTACATTCAATTATATTCATATTATATATATATATATATATATATATATATATATATATATATATATATATATATATATATATATATATATATATATATATATATATATATATATTATATATTAAATAATCAATAAATATTATATAAAATATATAATTAATTATTAAATGTAATGAATAAAATTTATATTTATTGATTATATAAAATAAACTAATAAAAAATTAGAAATATACTTATATGTCATGTTTGTATTGCAAATGCAGCACAATTAAATGCACACAATCAGCAAAAAATCTTCAAGATTGCTAAATGCTAAGATGTTTACGAGGTAAAAGACATGCACTAAAATCCGGGAGACCCAGGGGAGTCCCAGCTCAGGGGAGCTTACTTTGTTTTTTTCAGGAAAGTAAGTAGCAGCGATGCTTATTTTGTGATTTTTACTGACTTGAGCTGCACTGAATGCTGTCGCTAACATTACATCTGTCCTCCAGTGTGACTGACTATAGCAGTATCAGATGAAGATAGATCTCAGAAGCGCCGAGCGGTGGACGACGGGAAGTAAAGCACAGCCACTGCTCACAAGTTACGGACACAGAACATGTTCAATGAGAGGAGCCAGCGCAATCCTGCAACTTGTGGCTGTTATAAAGCGCACAGAGGAAACAAAAACTGTCTTAAATGATAAGTCCAAAAAGGGAACACGCAGGAGAATCTCACAAAATATAATTCATAACCAAACATTGACGATACTGGACACTGAAAAAACTGAATGAACTATGATAATTAACGTAACCAGAAACAAGTGCATAACTCAATCAAAAATTGTGGAGACCAACTAGGGAAATGATTCAGGCAAAGCAGAATAGTGAACAATAAAACTGAAACCAATACATTATGCTTAAAGAAAATTAAACCATTTTTTGTATTTGACATTATATTCATGACAATTAAGCATTAATTGTTTCATTTAACCCCCCCCCCCCCCATTTCTCATTACTGTAATGCAAAAAAAAATCTTATTCTATGTATATATGTAAAAAAATATATATACATTTTTTCACACTACAGTAATCAGAATAAAACATTTTGCATTTTTTTAAAAATATTTTTTCGTATTATAATATTTTATAGAATTTTTTATATGTATTTTAAATATATACTGTATATATAATGTTATACTATTTTTATATAAATTGATTTTAAATAATTTTATATAATTTTATTTAATTATTAATTTAACTGTATTTTACTTATAATATTTTAATATATTTTATATAAATTATGTATTTTGATACACACACACACACACACACACACACACACACACACACACATATATATATATATATATATATTATATTCTCTTATATACTAACTTAATTTAGTATTTGAATTTACATTGAATTTATTTTATATTGGTTGTAGTTCCTTTAATTTCTACTGCAGTTATAAAAAAAATCAATTAGTATAATTGAGAATTTGATACGCCTCAAAATGGAAACATCTGGACACATTACAGTAAGTACGTTTTCAGGGGAAATGTGTTTAATTATCATGAAATAAGGTCAAAAAACATTTTAATGTTATTAAAAATAGGCTTAATTTCATTATGCAAAATATCATTTCCTCATTTTTTTCTTTGATTTTTGAGTGAAGTGTGATCCGGACAAGCCGAAATATGTGTGTTTGCTGCAGTCTTTGTGAAACTCTATAAAGTTGTGATTTGTGCGTCCCCGTCCCTGCTCGGGAATCTGCAGTGGATCCTGAGAGGATTCTTTAAAACGTCTCTCCGGGGGTCGACCACACACAGTTAACACACTCTCAACACACTCCCTCCTCTCATGCCCTTCGAGAGGAGGACGACGACACACAGCTATAGTTTATAACTCAGAGAGACAGACATCCTGGCTTTTCACAAAGTCACAGCGCGTTACGCCTGTAGCAGCTGCAGTGTGTGTGTGTGTGTGTGTGTGTACTGACACCAGTCAGCCCTCCAGAGCTTTGAGAGCACAGATTATTCATTGGCGACCTGTAGCTGTCACACTCCACTCTTACACCGTAATGAAATGCATTGTAGGTGCGATTGCATCAAGTGTTGGGCTTTGAAATATTTAGATGCTCTTGACTCAACATTGACATTTATTAATGGAAACAGAACTTCTGTAAACAACTGGATTTTGAATTTTTTTGTCAGTTCGCTTGAATCTCCATTTCATTCCCGTCTCAGACTTCAGCGATGCACTGAAATATATTTGTCTATAAACGTCTTTAGTTTTGGCGGGCTGAAAGGGTGATGTTTAACTGATGCTGTGTTTGACTGTGTCAGTGTTATCTTGTGGAGAGGCTAAGATGTCAGCTATGTGGACACTAGGGCTGGGTTGATGATATCGATTTCTTGTTTTTAATCGATCTTCGTTTCGATGGACATCTTTTAGTCAATTTCAGTTTGTGAGCAAAGCTTCACTAAACATTATTTGTATCAGTAGGCCTTTAATCGCAATAAGCTATGTGCTTTATTACTTTTGATATAAAACAAAGTCTCAACTTTCATATTGTCAGGTTTATAATGAAATTCAAACAATAAACGTTTTTTTGACACTTTAAATGTGACATGTCAGTTCGCTGTTGCTGAAATACATGCACTATATTCATTATATTTTTACTTAACCTGTTGACTTAACCCTCTGGGGTCGGCAAACGCGCCGGCACGTTTTGGCAAATTTTTCTGGGTTTGAATAAAGCTGGCATGAAAACAAGTTTATATATTATATATCATTAAAAAGTTCATATTAAAACTATGATTTAGGCTCATTCTCGTGTTACGCCGCAAGAGGTTTGTTCAAGCAGGATCGGTTGAGCTCCTGTTTATGTTTATGTGAATAAAAGCCTAAATTCAGTCCGTTCATCATATAAACCGATTGAGTCTCTTCAGAAAATTTGGACTAAAACGCTCAATTCATTTTGATTATTTTTAACAATCTCTTTATGAACTTTTTGAAGCGCCAAAGTGGTAGTTGCGCAGACTGTCAATGGAGGAACAGAAATCTCAGATTTCATCAAAAAGATCTTCATTTGCGTTTCGAAGATTAACGAAAGTCTTACGGATGAGAAATTAATGACAGAATTTTCATTTTTGAATGAACCATCCCTTTAATACCTCACATTTAAAGGGGAACTCGGCAACTCTATCCATTTCTTCGCTGATTTTCACTTTTGTTGAGGCATGTTTTCTCATCGAGCTCCCCCTACAGCTGTGGGCCGTATATTTCACAACACTGTCATAAAGAAATTTACTTGTGGCACCTTCCTCCCGCTTTCTATCGCTGCTCATGTGCATTTGTTATTACCGGAGCCGGACAACTTTATCGTGTGGAGTATGTCTACCGAGGTGGGTAATACATGTGCGTTTATGTCGAATTGCCGTAAAGCAGTTTGTGTTTCGCGCTCCTTCTCGCTTCTCACGAGACTTTCTATTTCCAACTCACCGGGACGTTAGTCCCCATGTTGCAAGGTTGGTTTCCGCCTGGGAACGCTGGGGGGAGCGGGGAAAGTCATCATTCTCACCAGAACAGGTTATTTAACCATCCAAATGATTCCTAAACGGTTTTATTAAGTTGAAATAGTTGCCAAGTTTCCCTTTAGAGGTTAAGGTTAGTCAATAATTTAAATTAAATTCAGAGGGAAGGGATCATTGCAAACTAAAATATGTTGATGGTGCAAGAAACTTTGAATGACATACAGTTAGTGGACTTTATGGGACAAAAACGCTGTGTAATATTTTAGGTAAAAGTATAGGAAAATTTTAATTCTGGCTCCTACACTGTTTTTCAGTCGTAGTCGTAAAACAAGTTGTAAATAAAACAAAGATTATTGGAGAATGTTTTACAAGAAATTACTGTACTTTTTCAGTTCATGCTTAGTTCAATCTGTTACTTGTCATTTCTTCGTAATTGTAAAATTTACTAGTAATTTCTGAGAGAAATGATTTTTTTCAGTGTATTACATCCACACACTACACAAAATACACTCACTCATATTTCCACACAATCACTACAGTCTGCTTTAGGAAACACAACACACACACACACACACACACACACACACACAAACACACACTGGTTGTGATCGATCGTGAGCCGTCAGCCGTATCTTACCCAGTCTCAGCCTAAAAAATAACTTATTGATCATCAGATTGTGTTTCCAAGGGTGTGTGTGTGTGTGTGTGTGTGTGTGTGTGTGTGTGTGTGTGTGTGTGTGTGTGTGTGTGTGTGTGTGTGTGTGTGCATCGGTGTGTTTAAACGGCTCTATTCATGACTAAATACTACAGGAAATGACCCACCAATGACACACACACACACGTCATCATAACTGTTATGTAGAGCTACACATCTCAGGATTGAACTTTATAAATTCAGCTGTATGTTTGTATATGTGTGTGTCTTTAAATCCAACTAACTGTATGTCAAATTAATCACAGCGCTTTGCAACCTCAGCAGCCGTCCGTATAGAAGAACTGTACATCATAGCAAAAGATGAGTGTGTGTGTGTGTGTGTGTGTGTGTGTGTGTGTGTGTGTGTGTGTGTGTGTGTGGTGTGTGTGTGTGTGTGTGTGTGGTGTGTGTGTGTACGCATGGTCATGCTTGATATTGTGAGTGAAAGTCAAGTGCAGTGAAGTGTATCTTAATACAGATGTCTAAATCCTCTCAGTGCGTAAATGACAATCCATAAATCTTACAATAAAAAACCTTCTCTCAGTATTCATGTACTCATCATATATACTGAGATTGTAAAATGATAAACATGAGTGTGATCTGCTGTAACACAATCTCACACTCATATACTGTAGATGGCTCCCATTTATGAAATATTGTATGTTTCCAGCTGCTAAAAGATGTAAGGTGGCCCGATGATAGTTTACCTTTAAAACAAAATCATAACTGACAGGTGATATTTAGCTTTCAGTGGTCATATTATACTGTATGAGTATTGTTTTCTGTTGATTATTAATGATAAACTTATTTTTCATATGATGATAATAATAATGCATAAAGTTCTCCATCTTCTGATGCTTCCATGTTCATTTCTGAAATATTTTGGCTAATATGAATACATTTCAGCAATAAATGATAACTTTATTCATTTATAACATTTATTTATGTATACAACTTGTGTAAGAGGGTTAATAATAATAACTATTATTTATTATTACATAATATTATTGATATTAATATTCTAATAATATATCATCTTATATACTTAATTTAATAATATATAATAAAAAACAGGTAATAGGGTTGAATGGCTAAGATTGATTAAATCAGTCAA